>NCQV01121462.1:0-10273 GCA_002740545.1 Lophocereus schottii
AATGCATTTAACGACCAACTTTTTCATCGTTAGAAAACTAATTTTTAGTAGTGGTAGGAGACATGATCAAGGATGCATAAAAAGGATTGAATTTGACATTGTATTCTAGTCATAGACTTACAAATTTGAACTTTATTTCTAAGTCAGTTCAAAATCTCACCCCAATCGCAACTATAGCCATGATGGATTCCTTCACTATCATACACACACACACATGCACAATTAAAATCCATGTAATGTAGAATTTGAGTGCCAAGCAATACATAATTTGAGATAGATGGATATCCTCTTATTCAATTCAATGCCAAGCAACAAGCCTAAGCTTGCTGAAATATTAAATGCATTTACATTATTCGGCGAATTAAAAGAACGTTAAAATTCAGAACAACGAAAGTGTAACAATGATACAAGACTAGACAAAAAATATTTTAAACAATAAATATGAAAGAGAGGGAGTACAATATTCATTTAGTACAATGTTTGCTGAAATCTAGTACCTATTAATACCACAACTTTTCCTGGGTTATGGCGCCATGCAAAAGAAGGAAGCATCGGCAACTACATCGTTCTTTTAGAGTTAAACATTTGCGCATTAACAGAGGTATACGGCTCCTCAAACTCGGTGAAAGTAAAATCGTAATATATTACGGCTTGTAAAAGCATCGGAAAGATGCCCCACGAGGCACGTTGTTCATTCCCATAATGATGTAAAAATTAATTATATTCATACAACCGTATACCAATTAGCACCCAAAAAATAACAGGATTCTTCTTGCAGGATCACCTATAAATTGAATATCAATGAATAGTATTTAGATTGTGAGCGCAGCTAGCTCATGGTAATTGGTAAACAGATAAGTAGAGCAAGCACAAAAAAACTGGAGACTCAGCCAATTAATTAGAGGATCAAACGACGCTAAAGGGATGGGGTGAAAGAGTTATGCACGAGTAGGGTTAAATATGGACCCACTGAGCACCCGTGGAATCGAGCTTTGAGCTCGAGTCTATGCTATTGAATGCAAGGTTGGGTTTGGGTTAAGTCGTTAATTACACATTTCTTGTTGAACTATTTAACATATCTTTTTTTAGTGGATGTAGTTGAATAACAACGTGCATTTTTTTTAGAATATTGAAGATTGTAACCTTATAAAGATCTATTTTGTGAAAACTATTCATAAAGGCTTTTTATTTTTATTATTTATAGACCTTGACTAATGGAAAAATAAATCTTAAAATGCTAAGTTTCCAAACAAGCAAAATTCAGTTGAGTTTAATTTTTGAATCTTCAAGTTATCTACGATGTTCTGATTTCCTCTCCGAGACTAATAGCCAATGCTCATGGCAATTAGAGCATACTGAATTTACAAGCTGATAAGTGATAATAAGAATTTTAAAAAGAAAAAATATCATGAGATTATTATATTGTTGTTTTTTTTTAAATTAGAAAAAGAGAATAAATGATCGACCTATTACCAGCATATAATTCTTTTAATACAGAATTTCTCTATCTATAAAACTTGAAACTGAAATCTCATTTGATATGAACAAATAGCAGACCATTGCAGTTAAATCTTAAAAAAAATTTCATGTCAAGTGACCCATGAATTAACATGAATACAATTCGGTGAGTTAATTAACCAGACTAGAAGTCTATATATAATACTATGTATTTTTTAATACGTTTACGACCAATCTAAGTTGGCTTCAAGCATTATATTTGCATGGCTGATACCCTCCACCATGCATTATTGCCAACTGCAATGCCCATGTTCTTCATTCTCTCAGCTCCCATCATTAGAATGCATAATATAATATTCTCCTTTGCTCTCTCGTTCTCTGATAGCACCATATATACGTCTCCCAGTTACCTTCAGTGCTAAAAATACAGCGATAAAACAAGCTGATTATATTGAGCTAGCTCATGTAATTTGGTTCAATTTGCCTTAAAAAGAAGTAAACAACAACAATAATAATAGTACCTTCTAGTATGGATCTCACTTTCACAAAATCTTAAAAAGAAGCGAACATAAATATAAAAAATGAACATAAATACAGCAGAATTATTGGTTCCAAATATTTTGCACCATTTTCTTATATCTTTTTTATGCATCATGTGATATTTTGATTTCATTAACGGCTTATAAATATGGATTACGGTAATGATAAATGTTGGGGAGATCCAAGGAGGGAGCCCACTTCAACCAAAGCTCATTACAACAAACACAAGTGAGGTTCTATCCTAAAACCAATTGGCAATAGGAGGAGTAGCCCACTTGACTTATATACCATAACCTTTCTTTTCAAACTTCCGATTTGAGACTTCTTTACTCATGTGTGATATTCCCAATAATCTCCCCCTCATACATGAGTCTCTTTTACACCGCATTAACGCACGAGCTCTCCCTTGAGCGGAAGTCTTTACCAAGGTGTCAAGCCACCATCAAGAACTTATCTACGCCATCGAGCCACGCTGCAGCACACGTATTACCGCTCGATCAACACCTGCGTGTTACTTCACCAAAGCTCGTCCATGGGGTCCACCATGTCACACCTTTGTCGCCTAGCCGAACGCACCATCGACTCTGATACCACTTGTTGGGGAGATCCAATGAGAGAGCCCACTTCAACCAAGGTCCATGGCAACAAGCCCAAGTGAGGTTCCATCCTAAAACCAATTGGCTATAGGAGATGTATATACCATGACCTTTCTTTTCAAACTTCCGATGTGGGACTTCTTTACTCATGTGCGCTATTCTCAACAATCTTTCCCTCACACATGAGTCTCTTCCATACCACATCAAGCTGCACGAGTGGTATCAGAGCAGGGATGTTACTTTCAATGAGACTGCTATATTAATAGGTAATTCGAAAACAGTCACCAATAAAATAGCTCGTGAACCACTGTACTGCACAAGCATATCATGATTATAATGACGGAGAATGTCCGGCCGTAATGGGGTGGTGGCGCAGTTGGCTAGGGCGTAGGTCTCATAGCTTTTGGGAAATCCTGAGGTCGAGAGTTCGAGCCTCTCTCACCCCAAATCTTTTTTCTTCCCCTCATGTTCTCCGTCCTCTTCTTTGTTTTTGCCTGAAAAAAAGGCATGATTTTGGAGGCCGTAGATGAATTATGGGCAGTCCGCATGACGGCGAAATGGACTTTTATATTACTCTTCCATCCCAATTTAATAACTTGTTATTCCTTTCTTAGTTGTCCCAAAATATTTACATAATTTTTTATGTATGTACATAAAATTAATGTTCATTTCCTTATTTGCTCTTTTATAATTAAAAATAATTTATTGAACTTAAGCTATAAGCATTTGGCCACTATAGCATCAATAATGAATGTATGGCACAGATTTTGCAACACTACTCTTCACAAGTCCGATGAGTTTTATAAAAAATCATGTACTTAGAAGTAAATTTTCTTTTAGCAAAATACAATGGCTATAGCATTAAAATTAATTTTTTTTAATGTACATTTATTTTTAGTCTATGTTTTAAATAAATCTATTTCTTTAGCTAAGGGGTATTGTAGAGAATTTTATATCTTATTGACTGATTTCTTAAGATCCGTGTTTTATCAATTCATGTGATTAAATTGAGACGGAGGGAGTACATATTACCCATAGGCAAGCTGATAGATAAGGCAACATATGTTTCATGATTTTTTCAAACCAAAAAAAAGATAAAATATATATTAATAGTATGTCATTCAATTCATTCAATACGGTCAAATGAGAATGTCTATATATATAGAAAGAGGGGGGGAAGGGCTCAAGGGTGAACCTTTCTTGAGGTGTGAACTAACTAGTCGGCTTAAACTTCTAATCTCGGCTGTAAAATCTCGATTGGATGCTTATTATTAAGATGCACACCCTGAAGAACGTCTACAAAGTTAAGATGCTTGATCCCATAAAAAATAAAAAAAAAGATGCAAAATCAACTAATGTGGTTCTTCAATATCTTAATTATCGCACGACTTGAATTATTCTTTATTTTTAGTTTAAGTATTAGTTTATTTAAATTACGTATTAATTGGTTTTGGTTTAGAAAGCACACTAACTTGATCTCACTTTCATTGTTTTTTTTTTTTTTTTTTTTTTGGTGTTATCATTTAGTAATATATACTTAGTCTTGTGAATTGAAATCAAACCAAAGAAGATAAATCTAGTTGATTAATTAGTTCATTCCAATTATACAGGATATTTTGTTTTTTTTTTCCATTAAATGTTGGATATCCAAGATCATATAGTTCAAGTCCGTCAACTAACTAACACTTACGTATTTCCAGTCTTCCAGAAATTCAAACCAACGCTGACTCTGGTACTGGGTGGGATCATGTTACAAAACCAACCTTGATGTTTTGTGCGAAATGAAATAACATCTATCCGACCTTAGCTCAGTTGGTAGAGCGGAGGACTGTAGTTGGATAAAGTTGACAGACATCCTTAGGTCGCTGGTTCGAATCCGGCAGGTCGGAATTTTTGTCCTAATTGTTTTCCGTTGTGCTGCTAGAGAACCCTTCACTTCTGTTCTGTTCAATTCCATCAAGGGCTTACTCCCTCATTCTCGTCCCTGTGCTGTTTGAAACGTATACGCAGAGCATGAAACCTTACAAACTCCAAATTTTTGATAATTCTTCAATAATCTAGGGTACATGCAGTTATTAATTAGCATGAATACGAATGTTCAAACACTGTGAGAAGTCAAGGAAAAAGAAAAAGAACCCAGCTAGATTAATAATCCCCAACTAAAAAATTAAGGATGGATTTTCAGCTGCGGCGGGGACTAGGAAGGCTAACATGAGCATTGATCTGTCAAGATTTCTGTAAGCAATCAACGTTGTGGTGGCATTTGACGTGTGATGACTCGCTTTTCTTGATGATTGTGCTCCTGCAATGCTTATAGCGCAGATAATCAAACTGCTGCTGCTGCTGCTGATGATGATCAGCGAGAAGATGTTGGGGAGTGGCTTCTTCATCTTCCACCTCTTCAAGGTTGATTTGGCACTCATTGCAATCTACTCCTGCCATTGCTAATGCTTCTATCGACATGATTGATAATATTTAGTATATGGTAATTATTCTGCTAACTCCTTAATTAATTATGTATGTTTCCTTTGCTTATAGCTTTGACTTTGGTTGATTTCAAGGTGGTTTTTGATGGGTGGTGTGGTTGAAATGCAAGAAGCTCCTGTATTTATAGGCAGCCATTTCCCGAATTTTGATTCTTTACGTATGTGTTTAATTAATTGTCGCATTGAATTTGTTGAGTTGTGGCTGCCTCGTTGTTATTAGTACTTACAGTTGCAAATCCTACCACATCAGCAAAAATTTTATTTTTTGGAACTTGTATTCCTTTACTTCTCCAACCTAGGAACTCTAACTTGAATTACCATATAAAATATTTATTATGAACCCATTCATAATTAATATATATATATATATATATTTTTTTTTTTGAGTCCCAAAAAAAAAGAAGAAAAAGTTGATTTTGAAGCAAAAGAAATGATAAAATAAAGGAAGAATTGGAATACCTGAAAAACTCTATCACATTTCTCCGTGAGTATCATTTCATGAAATAAGCTAAATGCAACAATAAAAAAGCTCGCGTGTAGAACTTGAAAGGGCTCCATCGAAACTCATTCCAGTGGCCGCGAATGGCCTTAGCCCTTCAACTCTATGGTGGACCTGCCATGTAAATATTTATTATTCAATTTAAGTCAAGGACTAATCTAGATCTTTTGGTATTGAAGTCTAGAATTGCTGATATCCAATCATCGGAAAACATTATACAGTAGCAATTTTGGTCTTGAATCTTCCACTTCGTTAAAACCAAGCAACTATTGGCCCACTAAAGAATATAGCTCTTTCATAACAAATTTATTTATGAATAAGATATGAATTCAAAGCTACCTTACTTAAATGAAATAAATGCCATCAAACTACTTGTACTAATAATTTGCCACAAAACACAAACCATTGGAGGAATCAAGTTGCGAAAAGGGGGTGCACTGTACAAAATGCCGCTGAATTACAGTTAATCACGTGAAATTCAAGGCCTAAAAGGATCAGCGAATAAAGTGTCCGTGGGGATTAAATTCAGAGAACCACTTTTCATAACTATACATTTATGTAATGTGTAAGCAATGAACTTGCCAATGGGCATCACCAAAAGAACAAAATGAATGCCTAAAATCAAAGTAACTGAAAAAGAAGTAGACCTTAAATTGAGTTCCCGTGATCTTCAACAATTGCAAAGTCAGATCTCTACAATGTCTCCTTAATTCAAGAAACCAGGAGCTGTTCCCAGATTCTTCAATGTTGACAGGGTCAGCTTTAACAAAAAGACGCAGGACCTATATCATCGTAACTTTTTTTAATTGGAGATTGCATAGTGTATACTCGGT
Organism: Lophocereus schottii; assembly: GCA_002740545.1. Taxonomy (NCBI): domain Eukaryota; kingdom Viridiplantae; phylum Streptophyta; class Magnoliopsida; order Caryophyllales; family Cactaceae; genus Lophocereus; species Lophocereus schottii. The sequence continues at coordinate 6,413 of NCQV01121462.1, forward strand.
TCAGATTAACTGTACATGACTCGTTTTAGGTATCAATCTGAAGCCAAAAAAAGCAGTTTTAGCTTCATTGGCATGAGTTTAATCTTACATTTAGAAGACGCAATACTAAAACCTAAGGACGTACTATACAATGCGAATCTCACTTTTTTCAACTTTTCATGAGTAATTATAATCAGCGTATGACGTCATTAATTTAGCACCTTTAAGTAAATCATATGTGCAGATCACAAGTAATTCTAAAAAACGAAATCCAGCGAGTCACTTATAGCTTTCTGCGTAGCCCTCATTAAATTAAAGGAGATGTAAATCAAAATTCTTAATTAGCATCGTTGGTTAATTTCAACTTTAAACATTGTGATTGTCATCAGCTAATTATGAAATACGTGTGCTTCCCCTGGACCCTATCCAGCCACCTTCATATGCTTTATATATATACCTATGCAATATTGCGTCATCTTCTTTGCATTTGCAATTGTCATCTTCATAATCATCAACGTCAGTAACATCATCATTATGAGCTGCTTTACATTCACATCCCTGATTATTTTTGTTTGCACCAAACCAAGAAGCCCAACTTTATTAAAGGGTATGAATTTCTTCATTCCAACTGCTTATTAGGGCCATTAGGGCCCCTGATGCTCCAGCATATTATATTGTCCATGGCCATGGAATGGAGCTCCCAGAACAAGTTCACCATTTTCCCCAAGAACATTGTGGATAGTCAAAAGGATTCTAAATGCAATATATATATATATATATATATAGATAGATAGATATATCCTGAATTTAACATTAATTACATTCATGGCTAGTATTAGCCAGTGTATCAGTAACTTAATTTGTTACCCCCTTTAGTCTTTATAACTCCTTGATATAACAACTTTCACCTTTTGGACGTCTATAGCACACAACTTGCATGTACAAATGCCTACCCTATTTTGGCAAACTATAATTTGCTACAAATCCAATATGACTGTGAACAAGTAAGCAAAGGTTGATTAGCGATTTCACACTATGAGACTGGGCCGGAAGATTAATCAAAGCAGGAGTGGCAAATTACAGTAATGCGTCAATTTTGGTGGCAGGAGCTAGAGCATACTAGATGGAATAAGATTAGCAATTCAAGCTAGATAGAATAATATCAATATTGAAGGCGGAAATTTAATTGTGATTCAAGCACTAAAAGGTAGTATACAAGTATCACAAGTACTAAAAGGTAGTATACAAGTACCTTGGCAGATTTCCAATATCATCAAAGACATCCAAAAGTGGTTAACTCCACACAACTACACTACCATCAATCACATATAATTATTTTAGGCAGGCAAATATGGCCGTCGATTGGCCGTCAAAGTTCAGTCACTCTATTACCAGTTTTTTCTCATATGATTGTTGCTTCTCTCCGGTCCTTCGTCAAATTCTCTCGGATGATGTTGTTGGGCGTATTCTCATGAGAAGAGACGTCTAACTTTCTTTTTTACCTTTTACCATTGTTAAAAAAAAAAAAAGTAAGCAAATGTTTGTGGCAAAGGCATGGAGGTCCAGTAGGCTACATAGCACATAGGCCTCATAGCTCCAGAGAAATTTTGAGTTGGAGAATCCAAGCCTCTCTCACCTGTTCATTTCCTTTATTTGTTTTTATTTCCCTCTTGTTCGTTGAAAATAAAGCATATGTAGTTAGAATTTAATTTTTGGTTCAAATTCACATGAAAATTTGTTTTTAGACTTTAGACCCCAGATATGATGTTAGTTCGGTCAAAGATAGTAGCGTCAATCCGACCTTAGCTCAGTTGGTAGAGCGGAGGACTGTAGTTGAAAAAACCTAGCAGGCATCCTTAGGTCGCTGGTTCGAATCCGGCAGGTCGGAATTTTTGTTTTAATTAGTTTGCCATGTTTTCCTACCATGCACTTTAACCATGGGTCGAAAAGTATTATATGATGAAACTTAAGGCTTTTTGTTTTTTTAATTGTCTACGTCATTTGGGTTTTTGAGATGCTGTCTGGCTACAATATTTCCATCATGAGAAAGCTGATGATGTAAACCCAAAGGGTTGATCAAGGGTCTCCCCCTTGGCAAGGAGGCTTCATGGCACCGAGCAAAATGCTCCTTGGCAATGCATATGAAGCAAATGCCATGGTATTTCTTATGCCTATGGATGCACTAGTCGCATGAACTCAACATACAAATAGTGAAATATATAGAGCTTGAAATTAAACATTGCAGGATTGAAAAGTTTTATAACTCTCCAATCTGGTCTGCAGTTGAAAGTATGAATATCAAAACTTAGACACAGTCGGAGACTTCAATCGGATGCATATTTTGGGGATCGAGCACGTACAAGAGAGGCTAGCTAGCTGAAACATACACAACTTAGTCACTAATCTCTCAATCAAGTATCTGTGCTTCTGTAAGCTCAACTACGTACAACACTTACAGCCAGCTTTGCAAAGATACGTATGGTGTATCCAAGAAAAAGAACCTAGTTAGATTAATATTCCCCAACCCCCCGCCCCCTTCTTCCCCAAACAAGAAAAAGGGATGAATTTTCAGCTGCAGCTGCGGCTGCGACGAGGAAGGGTAACATCATGAGCTTTGATCTGCCAAGGTTGCTGTAAGTAACTAACATTAGCGCGGCATCTATTAGTCATTTGGCTTTTCTTGATGATTGTGTTCTTGGAGTCCTTGTAGCGCAGATAATCAAACTGATGATGATGATGATCAGCGAGAAGATACTGGGGAGTAGCTTCTTCATCTTCCATCTCTTCAAGGTTGATTTGGCACTCCTTGTAATCTACTCCTGCCATTGCTAATGCTTCTATCGACATGATTGATGATCTTTAGTATATGGTAATTATTCTGCTAAACTCCTCTGATTAATTATCTCTGTTTCTTTTGCTTGCAACTTTAATTTTGGATGATATCAAGGTGTTTTTTGGTGGGTGATGGAGTTGAAAACACAAGAAGCTCCTGTATTTATAGGCAGCCACTTCCGGAATTTTGATTCATTATATTACGTATGCGTTTAATTGCCACATGGACTTTGCTGAATTGTGGCTGCCTCTTTATCATTAATGCCTGCAGGTGCACTCGATCATTAGCTTCCCAACTCCGTGATCGACGTGTCATGCAGACAAATTATTGTATACTCTCGGGGGCATGTATTTCTATTGCCACATATATGTACTTTTGTCAATCGTATTTGGCATATGAGTGGTTATTAATATATATTTTATACACGACTTACGGGAGTCCTGTATATACTGTCGGGTGTATGATATAGGCTTTGATGCAGACAAATTATTACATTTATTATTAAATTTAATTCAAGAACTAAATTCTTGGTATTAATTATTGTTAGTAACTTTCATGGAAGTTAAATCTAATATATGGCTACAACTGAATCATCTAATAATCTTCTTTAGGTTTCCCACCCAAAGAAAAAGTAAAAAGAAACTACCCCATAGCAAAAATATTTTAAGAGGACCAAATTAAATATGATCCAAACCCTTGTAACTTGGACAAAGGCTAAATGCAGTGCGTGGCTTAATTACCCCACATGAATGGCCCAACCAATGGTCACTATCTGCATACCAAGAGTCAAACCGCTTGACCTATGCGATGGAAAGTTGTATGCATTTGATGCCATTGAGCTATCGCTTTCCTTGGCTCATAAATTTTTCCATGTTACTCCTTGTAAGGATTCTTTTTTTTTTAAAGGTTTGTCTGTGACTTTGTACATAAAAATGTTATGATCGTATTAAATAAAAACTTATTAAGATACCACATCACAATCCAACCAATTAATGAAGGAATATAGTTCTCCATCACTGACTTTCTTCGTTCACAAAAGTTGAATTGAA
>NCQV01121476.1:0-10292 GCA_002740545.1 Lophocereus schottii
CACCACTCCCCACCCATGTCCTCATTCTCCTAACTTGGCTGCATCAAAATTTATCTTACAAGTTCCAACATCTGGACATCTCCAGCCAGTATCCTCCTGCTCGCTCTTGTTCGGTCCTCTATCTGGGGACCGTTGATAATCATGCCAAAATTTAAGCGCCTTCCGCCACACCCTACTATCAACTGTGAGCTCGTTCTCAAACAAGTATCTACTCCTAGTCCCCCATACACTCCAGGCCACGGTTATAAACTCAGCCCATTGCTCGTCCTCCAGAGCCTCCTTTGCATGAAAGAACTTGTTCCAAACTGTATTAAAGGGGCACGATTCAACCAAAGACACAAAAGGTATACCTTCCCAAATTGAGAGGGCTAATGGGCACTCAAAAAGACCATGAATGTTGGTATCTTTAGCCGCACCACAGACGCTACAACTCATGGAGAAGCGTTGAATGCGTCTTGGCAACCTTGCGACTGTAGGAAGGGCACAAGCACAGCATCACCATGCAAACAGTTTAATCCTCGAAGGTGCATCTAACCCCCAGATCGCCGTCCAGCCACCTTTATCCCCAGCCGCACTACATCGAGCTCCGTCTGCCCTCTTTCGCGTCTGGATAAAATGGTATGCGCTACGAACCGTAAGCTCTCCACATGACGAGTACTGCCACACGACCCTCCGCGGGGGAAAATGGATGCTCAGCAGAATACTCATGATATTGTCCCATCAACCGGAAGAAAAATCGCCTTTACCATGTCCTCCCTCCACGTTCCTTGATCTGAGTCGACAAGTTCACCTACCCTCAAGAGGGAGAACTGCGAATTATGAGGCGTGGCAACCTTGAACGTATTTGGCCTAGGGATCCACTTAGCCTCCCACACATTCCGCAGAAAGCCATCCCCTACCCTCCATCTGGATCCTTCCTCATCAACCCATCGAACGCCCCATAAGCTACACCATGTGAAACTCGGCCTATGTCCCAGCACCGCTTCCATCACTCCACACTGAAGAAAGTACATGATTTTTAAGACCCAGTAGACAAGAGAGTCCGTATTAGTCATTAGGCACCACATTTGCCAGGCCAGTAGCGCACAATTAAACGCTTCCAAGTCTCAAAATCCCAATCCTCTATTGTATTTACTCTGACACAGTCTTTCTCTGCCCATAAGGTCTAGTATCAGTCAAGTGCCCCCACCAAAATCTATTAATCAAAACTTGAATTTCGTTGCACAACTCACTTGAAAACGTAAAAATACTCATGGCATACGTCGGGATGGCTTGGACGACAGCCTTAGTAAGCACTTCCCGACCAGCCCAAGAGAGGTAATGATTCATCGACCCATGAAGTCGATTGCATACTCAATCTTTGACTCCGATGACAGGCTTCTTTTTTGAACGGCCCACTTAAGTCGGGAGGCCTAAGTATTTTTGTGGATTAGCACATCCCGAATGTCAAGCTTAATCAAAATGCGGTTTCATTAAGCTTAAGGAGTACCTTTACTAACAGCAACCTGAGACTTATTGTAGTTAATTTGCTGACCCGAAGCAGTTTCATATTTAGATAGGATGTACTTTACCTCGTTCGCTTGGGTCTCATCAGCTCTACAGAAAATCATGGTATCATCAGCGAATAACAGGTGAGAGATAACAGGGGTCCCTCTACAAATTCAGTATCCTTGTAGCCTCCCCATCCGAAAAGCATTATCTAGCAAGTACGATAGGGCTTCCGCACAGAACAAGAATAGTTAAGGGGAAATAGGATCTCCTTGGTGGAAACCTCGCGTGGGTTTAATAAAACCCCTTGGCTCACCATTTAGCAGGAAGAAAAAAGTCGCAGACTCCACACACTTCATTACCAAATTAACCCACCTCAGGCTAAACCCCAAGTTCAGCATGACTAGCCTCAAGAACGACCATTCAACGTGCTGGACATATCTAGCCTAATAGCCATATCCACATTCACTCCCGAGTGGCAATGCATCGAGTGGAAAACCTCAAAAGCGATCAATACATTGTCAGTGCTAAACCCTAACTTCAGCATGACTAGCCTCAAGAACGACCATTCAATGTGTTGGACATATCTGGCTTAATAGCCATACCCACATTCACTCCCGAGTGGCAATGCATTGAGTGGAAAACCTCAAAAGTGATCAATATATTGTCAGTGATCATCCTCCCCGGAGTAAAAGTACTCTAATTATCTGAAATAATACTGGGTAGGATCTCTTTCAGTCGATTCGTAATCACCTTGGTCACTAGCTTATAGAGGACATTACATAAGCTAATGGGGTGAAAATCGCTACTGTCCACTGGTTTGTGCTTCTTCGGAATGAGAGTCACACACGTGTGATTAAGGTCGTCCAGGATTGAGCTTCCATTCAAAATGGCCAAAACCGCAGCACTTACATCATCACCAACCGTTCCCCAGTAGTGTTGGTGGAAAAAGGGGTTCATACCATCCGGTCCTGGGGCCTTGCCTGGTTTCATCTGGTTGAGTGCCACCTTCACCTCCTCCTTCGTATATGATCAATCCAACCTGTCTCTCATGTAGCCGATACCCTGGTTGGAATTAGATTGATTATATCATCACAGGTCGAGGGCGTCGTGGAGCTAAATAGCGACCTAAAATAGTTCACAGTAATGCTCTCCATGTCCTGGGTATTCGTATATAATGTGTCATCCTCCCCCCTCAGCTCGAAATATTATTGATGGACTTCATAATGCTGGCTTTATTATGGAACCATCCTGTGTTTTTGTCCCCGAAACATAGAAAATCGACCCAGGATTTTTGCCACCAAAAAACTTCCTCATGCCTCCTCCATTCGCACAACTCATCCATGATTTTTGAGCACGCCTGGATATTGACGGCTCCTTTCAACCTCTCTTTACATTAGTTAATCTCCTTTTGGACGTTGCCGAACTCCGACCAATTCCATTGTAGAAGCGAGGACAAACATCTATCCACTTTAGATATGCAGTACAGCATTACCAGACACACCGTTCGCCCAGGAATCCTCAACCACCTTGTCGCATCAGTCGTCATCCACCCACATCATCTCGAACCTCCTACGCATCACTCTCTTCTGCCTCCGCTCAGCAGGTCTAGTGGCAAGGGTGATGGTTAATTGATAGGATACCTTCTCATCTAAATGGGACACTCCATACAAAGGGAACTGAGCAACCCACTCCACATCTCCATAGAATCAGTCGAGACGTTCCTCCACTTACGCTTGGCCATCCCTTCCGTTCCACCAGGTAAATTCATTCCCGGCATAGCCCAAATCCATCAGACCGCACACTGCTAATGTTTGCTGGAAATCTTCCAGTACAATATCTGGCTTCAATGGTCCTCCAGATTTTTCATAATGATATAGGACTTAGTTCAAGTCGCCCCCTATAAGCCATGGTAGCATTGAATGAGGCTTCAGATAACGTAATAGCTCACAGATTTTAAGCTTATTTTGTGCTTCAAGCCACCCATACACGCCTATAAATCGCCAATTGGGTTGGTCGTCTCCTCCATCAATTTCAACGTCAACATGATTAGATGACTCGAAGAGTAGCGTCACTTGAATATCTTTTAACCAAAGAAGGGCTACACCCCCGACCTCATTCTAGCATCAACATAGGTCCCAAAGAACTCCATTTCCTTTTCAACCAGAACCCTCTCTATTAAGGATTTCATCGCAGCACTATGCAGTTTGGTTTCCGAGAGGAACACCAAACTTGGCTTCTCCCTCCGTATCAAGCTACAGAGGTCTCTTCCTGCTTGGGGTTCGCCAAGCCCTTGGCAGTTTAAGCATAAGACCTTCATGGCCCTTAGCGGGGTTGCCTCGCAACCTCCGCCTGATTCGCTAAGTTCACAGTCTTGGACGAGTTCTTTCCTGTCCTCTCATCGCTACGCATATCGTTCTCATCAATCGAATCATGTTTCTTTCGGTAAATATCGCATTCCCCACTCGAATTGCCCTTACTTCATCCACTAGCATATCTTCACTCCCGGTGCCATTCAGTCCTTGGTTCCATTTTTATGACCCCGGGTCTTCAAACTTCAGTTGCAGATGTGCTTTGGACACCTCTCTATCCTCCTGGAAAGCTTGGAATAATTTTTGTTCTTCTTGCCTCTCGCTATCCGCATTATGCTTCTTAGATTTAACTGGTGAGGCTTGCATCCATTTACCATATTGGAGTTCAGACACATCCAAATCAGTGTCAGCCACCACATCACAACCCTTTAGAACAAGGCCTAGTTTCCCACATCCGTAACAAAAGTCTGGCAACTTTACGTACCCAAGACTAATCCACAGCGCCTTCACCCAGAATCGTCCTGTGTCAAACTTGATATCTGAGGGTTGTTCAAGCCCTGTAATCTCCTTCAACAATAGAAGATAACCATCAAATGCCTATGGCCCTCATTCAAAACATATTCTTCGTTGACATTCGAGAAGAATTGAAAACATAACAAGTTCTTGTCTAATTCCCTTATTATTACACCTCATGCTAGCTTCCATATGTTCTTTAGCACCACTTTCATCGCCCCTAGATTAAAGTAGTTTTCAGTGAGGAGCTTCCCCCACAAGCACAATGCAATCTGTTCAATTCGTTCCTCGGACTCATCCTCATCACACACAACCACTTGTTCTTCCTCCTCTATCAACGATAATCGACTCCACGCCTCCAATCCCGAAGCCATTGATTTGGCTAATAGCGTCTTCCACAAGAAAGGCCCTCAATACTAACCCTAACTGCGCAGCACCTCATAACAGAGCCACGACAGAAGATTAAACCCAAACAATGATAGAGAATAAACTAGTGATACCCAAACACTTATGTAGAGGTGAAACACGATCGATCTCTAGCCTTGTGAACAATCGAAGGCAAAGACTCACACACTCTAGGGTTTGGGCGCCCTAGAGAAGAGAGAGATAAAACAAATGAAAATAAGAACTCCTCATTCCCTGGAGACGGGCCTCCGAAAGGAAAAAAGAAGAAACTCTTGCAGATTTTATTAGTTAATTAACCAGTAATTAGTTCCGTGTCTATTATTACACACTCTTTATCACCCTCTTTATCACACCACCATCATTGCTATCTCACATGTAGAAATAGAAATCTAGTTAGAAATAGAACTATCTATTCTAATATTATGCATTTATATTACTAGTTTGTACCCGTGCTCTTATACGGACCATTTAAATTTTCAAAATATAATTTAGGTGTAATTAGTTCTAAAATGGAAAAAAAATAATTTGACAGTCTAAATAATTAATTTTAGTTCACAATGTGAATTGTGAAATATTATTCTTATCATAATCTTCTATTTCAATAGAAAAATAAATATATTCAATTGCTCAAAAGCATATAAGGAGGATAGTAGGTATGAATTTGGATAAAGATGTGGCAAATTTCAAAGAGTGCATAATGTATAACAATAATAATATGATAAAATTATATAATAAAAAATACGATATAGATAACTAAATATATACATAGAGCAAAATATTAAGAAGGAATAGAATTAAAATGAAACAATGCACAATAACCAATACCCAAAAAGAGTAAAATTTTAAAGATTTTATCGTAAATTTAACTCTTATCTTCTTAAAATTTGAAACTATTTTTTTTCCTTATATCTTATTTATAAAACTTGAGAAAGTTAAAAAGACCATCATCAATATGATCATATAATTTTTTTTAAAAAAATGTGATTCTATGCAAAGCTAGGTTAGGTGTGGCCTCAAGGATTTTAAGGTTTACTGTTGGTTTGAAGATTTATAGCTTGTGGGTTTATACTACTAAAAAAGTATAAAACAACAACGGAATTCAGCGATGAATTCAAATAATGACGGAATGAGTGACGGAAGTGGCGACGGAAAAATTGCATTAGGAAAATTTCCGACTACGCGATGGAAATGGCGACGGAAACACAAATCCGTCTCCACGATTCAACATCAGCGATAGAAATTCCGTCGCCATTTGAAAAAAAATAATTTTAATTTCAACTAGGCAATGGAACTTCCGTCGCCATGTAAAAAAATTTGATCTGAAAAACAAAATAGGGTCTGGCAACGGAAATTCTGTCGCCATTTTGATAAAAAATTAATTTAATTTGAACTTGGTGATGGATATTCCTTCGCCATTTAAAAAAAATTTCAATTTTTAAAAAAAGGGGGGTGGCGACGGAATTTGAAAATTCGGTCACCACCCATTTAAATGAAACCAAATCTGGTTTCTTCTTTACTCGGCCCCGACGTTTGAATAGAGAGAAAGAGAGAACGCCAACAATCGCCCACCACGCGACCATCGAGTTCCGCCCACCATCTCCCTCGCCGCCAGCCGCCATCGCCGATCGCCACCGTCCCCCCTCGCCGACCGTCCCTGCCACCGCTTTTTGTCGGTTGTTTTGAGCAATTTTGAGGTAAATTTCTCAACTAAATTAGTTGTAATTTTTACAAATTTTTGTATTACATCATTAGAATTTCATAGTTAGCTCATATTTATATTGAAAAGTGGTATTTGTGTGAAGTTATTACTCTAATTTGTTTCAAAATTTACCTCAATACAAATTAGGTTTTAGGTTTGATAATTTGAAGTTGAAATTTGATATGTTGTTGGAATAAAATGCTTTAACTCATACTTTTTGAAAATGTGATGTTTGTATGAAGTTATAACTCTAATTTGTTTCAAGAATTTGTCTAATGTAATTTAGGTCTAAGTTTCGTAATTTGAAATAGAAATTTTATTGGTTGGTAGAATGAATGCTTTATTAGTTCATACTTTTATTGAAATGTGATATTTGTGTGAAGTCATTGTTCTAGTTTGTTTGAAGATTTTGCCAAATGTAATGTAGGTTTAAGTTTGGTAATTTTTAGTTGAAATTTGATATGTTGGTGGAATAAAATGCTAAAGTTTGGATGAATTATTAATGAGTTTTTTGAAATTCGTAAGAATATAAGTATATTTGTAGGAATTTATAAGTAAACATATGTAATATATAATTGAGTAATTTATGTAGTTATTATTATTTAAATTAAAATTTATTCTTATCCAATAACTTATGTGGTTATTGTTGTTTGAGCATAATATGAATAATCCTCCACATCTTAGGTGATTGCATAATGCACTACTGCCCGATCGTAGTGGTTATATGCAAGAATTTCTAGATGGAGCAAACCAATTCGATGAATTTGTATGTAGACAGACAGAGTTTCTGAATGGAAGAAAGTATAGATGTCCTTGTGCTAAATGCAGAAATATGGTGTTCTTGACACCCAATGAGGTCAAGATGCACCTTATATAAAAGGGATTTGTGAAAGAGCATTAATTTTGGTTAAGTCATGGGGAAATAGAACCATGGCAATATGATTTTGAGTATTCAAATAGTAAAATTTCTGAAGTTGAAGGTTCAAGTCATATTAATAATGACTACAATGAATCCTACATAGATCGGATGTAGGACATGATTGATGATGCTATAATGGCACATCAAAATGTAAGAGAAGAGGAGTCAAGCCCTTACCGAGAACCACTTTATAATATGGTTCAAGCTGCTCAACAACCCTTATATGATGGTTTTTCCACCTATAGTGATCTCTCTACTGCTGTGTGACTGTTGAGCATCAAATCTGATTATAATATACCATAGAACTGTTTTCATAAAATTATTGAACTAATGAAAGAGATGTGTTCACCTAACAACTGCATGCCAAACAACTATGAGCAAACGAAGAAGGTTGTTAAAGATCTCGACAACGATGTGGTCTAAATTGATTGTTGTCGGAAAGGTTGCATGCTATTTTTTAAGGACGACCCAAATCTGGATGCGTGCAAGTTTTATGGGCATTCAAGATGGAAGAGGCAAAGGCCACAACAAAGGAATCAGAATCCATTGCCATACTCAAGGATGCTTTACTTGTCATTAAAGCCACGACTGTAGAGGTTGTATGCATCAAGAAGTACTACAGAGTACATGAGATGGCATTATGAACATAGGCGTAAGGATGGTGTTTTATGTCATCCATTAGATGGGGTAGCATGGAAACATTTCGATAACAAGTACCCCGATTTTGCTTCCGAACCTCGAAATGTGACGCTTAGCTTATGTGCTGATGGATTTAATCCGTACACTTTGTATTCAAGATCTTACTTCATTTGGCTGGTGGTAGTTACACCTTATAACCTTCCCCCTGAAATATGTATGATCACACCATTAGTGTTCTTGACTTGTGTGATCCCTAACCCCAAAAATCCCAAGAACAAAATAGATATATATTTACAATCTCTTATTGATGAGTTGAAAGAGTTGTGGGATGTTGGAGTTGAGATATATGACATTTCTACGGGGCATACATCTCATATGAAGGTTGTACTTATGTGGACCATCAATGATTTTTCTACGTATGGAATGTTATCTGGGTGGAATACTAATGGGCAATTGACATGTCCTGCATGTATGAAACAACAAAAGGTTTGGAGATTGAGAAATGGAGGTAAATTCTCATGGTTCAATTGTCATCGGTGTTTTGTGCCAAGGAATCATGTATTCAGAAGAAATAGAACAGTATTTAGAAAAGACAGAATTATTACAGGGGGTCCTCCTCGCTGCTTATCTAGGGAAGAACTTTATGCTGAGGAGGAAGATTACTCAATGGTAACCACAAATGGCGACTTTGTCATATCAGGATTTAAGGAAAATGAGCACAACTGGACGAAGAAGAGCATATTCTGAAAGTTGGCTTATTGGCAACACCAATTGCTCCGCCATAATTTGGATGTAATGCACATTGAGAATAACTTCTTCGAAAACATCATTAACACTATTATGGATATCCATGGGAAAACAAAGGACAATGCTAAATCAAGAATGAATGTTGTAGAAATATGTGATAGACAAGAATTATATTTACATCCAGGCCCAAGTGATAAGTCGGCTAAGTCAAAAGCGAAGTTCATACTTCCTGTGGATAAACGAAGAGAGTTGTGTGAATGCGTAAAGGAGTTTCAAATACCTGATGGATATTGCTCTAATTTGAGAAATATCGTAGACCCTAATGAGGCGAAGTTCAACAACATGAAAAGTCATGATTGTCAAGTGTTCATGGAGAGTCTTTTACCCATTGCATTTGGTGCGCTCCCAGATGATCTGTTGAAATGTCTCGTTGAGATAAGCTACTTCTTCAAGAACTTATACTCAACAACACTACGAGAAGATATGCTTAAGTAAATGCATCGGAACATTGCTATCACTTTGTATAAGTTGGAGACGATTTTTTCTCCTGACTTCTTCAATGTAATGGAGCACCTGCCAGTGCATTTGATAGAAGAGGCTCAATTTGGTGGTCCAGTATAATACCAATGAATGTATCCATTTGAGAGGTAAAGTAGACTGTACTCGATGAAACCTTCTCTCAATTTGCCTACAACATTCCTCCAAACCCCCCTTTTGTCAACACTATGCAGCCTACTCCCCAACCAATTAACCCTAACACAAATTAGTGCCAAGACAACATTGCAACGAGAGAAAGTGAAGCACAATTTAGTTATGGGATCACTCGAACAAAGATTTGAATTGAGTCAGATGGTAATGGATAAGTCTTCAATTATTATGTGTTATGAACTTCAACTATTTTGCATCACAACTAATCAATTTGATGTGTTATGCTCAATTAATTTTCTCCCTAATGATGGTGCTGTTAGTAGGATTTCGCTCATATTTCAAAGCAAATATGACGGAGCTTGGCCTACTTGGGGTAAAGTACCCAAACCAGTATGAGATTTATGGTTTGGAGAGTTCAAGGTAACTAAAGTGACTACATATTAACAGTTTGCATGAACATGATAAATTACTATTGTATTATTTGATGTGTTTGTTGTTTTCATAATTGTAGAAGTGGTTTACTTGGGATCCGGTCTATGAGGACCGTATAAGAAAAAAATTTGAAAACCGAGGCAATGCACGCTTGAGATACTTCCTATGCAGAGCAAGGAAGCACAACAAGAAGCCTGTTTGGCTCGGTGATGCTTAATGGGAGGAACTCCAACAATACTGGGCAAACGAAGGTTGCAAGAAATTGCATGAAACAGCCCAAAAGAACTAACTGGATACTCCAAAAAGTGGTAGCCCATCTCTCCACACCTATGGCTCAATTCCTATGCATGAGCATAGGAGGCATTTGGTAAATGAATTTGCTATGTATTTCTTTAACTTTAATACTCTAGCCCACTTTCACTGTGGTTTGGCTTGTGTTTGACATAATTCTATGTAGCACGTACATAGTGAGAACAACTTGGGACGGAGC
>NCQV01121505.1:1851-36898 GCA_002740545.1 Lophocereus schottii
GCTATTGTTATGAGAAAACTCCACCAACGGTAAATCATCTTCTCATTTCCCTTGGAACTCTAATACACAAGCTCTTAACATATCCTCTAGAATTTGATTTACTCTTTTAGTTTATCCATCTATCTCAGGGTGAGAAAAGCTACTAAAGTTCAATTTGGTCCCAAAGGCCTTTTGAAGCTTTGATCCCTATCTGATACTATGTCTAAGGAATCCCATGATGGTGGACTATCTCCTTAACACGCAGTTGGGCAAGTTTTTCAACGCCCCAAGTGTCTCTAATTGGGAGAAAATGGGCCGACTTGGTAAGTCTATCAACTATAATCCAGATAGCATTTTTCTTCGAGGCATAACGGTTAAACCCTTCACAAACTCCATTGAGATTGAATGCCACTTCAATTGGAAATTTCTAGGGGTTGTAATTCACCTATGGGACGTTGATGCCCCACTTTAACCTTCTGGCAGGTTAGACACTTGTCTACATATTCTGCAACCTCCTTCTTCGTATTATTCCACCAAAAGTATTGTCTTATGTCTCTGTACATCTTGGTACCTTCGAGATGCGCCAAGTAGCGAGTATTGTGAGCCTCCTCTAAGATCTGTTTCCTCAATTCCTCATTTTTGGGTACACATGGGTGATTTTGGAATCGCAGGGCCCCATCCTCATGTACTACAAACCTAGGAGACTTTCCTTTCTCTAAATTTTGCTGTATTCTTTGGAGTTTAGGATCACTTTCCTAGTGCACTCGAATTTCCTCGACGATGGAAGGTTATAAGTAAGTGCTGATAATTGAACATGTGCTTGCCCATGGGGTACTAGTTGAATTCCCAAGTCCTCAAGCTCTCTCAAGAGACTCAATTGGGTAATCACTACAGTGCTTAGGCTATGTTATGCCTTCCTATTCAGGACATCTGTTACAACATTTGCTTTTCCTGGATGATATTGAATCTACAAATCATAGCCTTTAAGCAACTCAAGCCAATGCCGCTGTCTCAAACTGAGCTCCTTTTGGGTGAATATATACGTCAGACTTTCATGGTCAGTATAGATCTTGCATGGTATCCCATATAAGTAATGTCTGCAAATTTTCAATGTAAAGACCATGGCTGCTAACTCCAGGTCATAGGTGGGGTAATTTTTCCCATAAGGGTTGAGCTGTGGAGAGACATAAGCTACTACATTGTCTTCTTGCATTAGTACACACCCCAAACCATTCTTTGAAGCATCAATATAGATGGTGTACTCCTTACCTTCCACTGGTAGTGTTAGGATTGGGGCGGTAGTTAATCCCTGCCTTAACTCTTGAAAGGCTCTTTCACACTTCTCTGTCCACTCAAATTTATTCGTTTTATTTAGCAGATTGGTCTGGGTTTTCGAAAAGTCCTTGATGAACCTTCGCTAATAGCTTGCTGAACCCAGGAAACTTCTAATCTGAGTAACGTTAGTAGGCCTTAACCATTCCGTGATTGCCTTCACCTTTCAAGCAGTCAACTTTGACATGTTCCTCCTTGTTCTTAGAATGGATAAGGATGTCATCTATGAACACCACTATAAACTTGTCTAAGTAGGGTCTGAAGACTATGTTCATAAGATCCATGAAAGCTACAGGGGCATTGGTGAGCCCAAACGGCATTACTGTAAATTTATAATGACCATGCCTAGTCCTAAACACAGTCTTGGAGATATCTTCAGGTTTAATCCTGAGTTTGTGCTACCCTGACCTCAAATAAATCTTAGAGAATACTCCTGTTCCTTGCAGCTGGTCAAAAAAGTCATTTATCCATGGCAAAGGGTACTTGTTTTTTATGATGATCTTGTTTAACTCCATGCAGTCAGTACATAGCCTTAAGGTTCCATCATTTTTCTTTACGAACAACATGAGGAAACCCCATGGTGACACACTTGGCCCAATAAAGCCCTTCTGTAATCGCTCATGTAACTAAATCTCCAGTTCTTTAAGCTCAGTTGGGGCCATACGACATGGGGGTAGTCCTGGTAACTCTTCAGGAAAAACGTCTTCAAATTCACAAAGTACAGAAATATTTTCTGCTTTGTCTTCTTTTGTTTGGGTGCCAATAGCATAACACCAATATCTAATACACCCTTGATAGAACAACATATTTTCCTTCATAGTAGAAATCAAAGGACAACATTCTTCCTCTCTCTGCCCATAGAAACACACTTTTCTCCCTTTTTCATCCTTTAAAATAACCTTAAGATCTTATAGTCAATCCTAGCTTCATAAATGTGCAACCAATTCATTCCCAAAATGATATCAAAATTACACAAATCAAATTGAATTAGATCCATAGGAAAAGTTGTTCCACGAATGGTAATGGGAACAAGCATATAGGAGATGGGGCACTCAATCATAGAATCATTGGGTAGTGTGATCCTATAATTGGTTTCCGTCCTCCTATCCTCTAGGTTCAATTGCATGGCAGATCACACGGAGATAAATGAATGGGTAGCATCCGAATCAAATACTACACAAAATGGCTTTGAATTTAAAAAGAGAGCTCTAATAACTACTGTACCGGAGGTGGCAGCTTTGCTCTTGCTCATTATATACACTTATCCTACTACTGCTGGCCTTAGTGATAGGGCTCTTTGGTGGGGTGGCACCAAGGATTTTGATGCTCCTTTGTCCACAGCCTTCATTCTTCGTGGGCATGCAACAATAAGGTGTTCAAGGCTTCCATAACACATGCACTTATTAGTTCCCATTCGACATTTAGGAGTGGTGCAATTTGATCTTCCACATTTCGCACAGGGCTCTGTTGAGCCTGTTAGGCGACTCTTAGGAGGAGCCAGAGAAGCCTTCTTCTGGTTCACACTCTCACTCGAAGTTCCTTGCTCAAACCCATTTCCCTTTTGGCTAATTTTGGGTTCAGGGCTCTCAACTCTGTTTTTACTCACTCCACTTCTGCAGCTTGCTCATATAGGTTTCGTTAAGTCAAGATTGGTTGCCCAGTTAACTGATTTCGAATATAGAAGGCCAAACCCTCTTCAAACCTTGTCATCTTCTACCTTTCAAATGATACAAACTCATGAACAAACTTGGATAATTTTGTGAACTTACTGGCACATTGCTTCAGAGTCATGTTGCCACTCATTTTCAAGTTCATAAACTATTTCTCCTTTTGCCTTTAGACCATAATTCGGTAAAATTTTACCCTCAACTCACTCAGAAATTTACTCCAGGTGAATTCAGGCCCTATGAGCTTATCCTTAACAGTGTTCCCCCAAATATCAGCTTCACCAGTCAAATAATACGCCCCAATGGTGACTTTCTTTTCTTCTGACACCTCCACCACTGTAAAAATTTTCTCCGTCCCCCTTACTCCCCCTTACCAGTTCCTCCAATACTACTGGATCATAAGTTCCGTCATACACTTTAGGATTGCGTCATGCTACCCTATCTGTTAATTTGTCCTCTTTAGGAGGGGTTTCACTAGGTACTTGGAGAATCCGCTTCATCAATTCAGCTACTAAGGATGGCCAATAGTACTGGTCCCCAATGTTGTTAGCTAACTTAGAAGGGATTGCTGACATTTGCCCAAAAGTTGGTGGCACATGATGGGAGGCTTGATCGCTTGATCCCTGCCATGATCTGAGATTTCCTCTATATGAACTTCTGCATTATTGTGCACTAATTCAGACATTTGGATCATACATTGAATGAAATAATTCAATTACTACAATACCCAAACATGCAAGATAAGCATGCCTAACAAATACATTTAACATAACTCAAATATTATTGAAAATAAGCTCAAAGCTTTATTATGTCATTTCATAACTACTTATTTACATACATAGCTGCCTGTTTATATGCATGATTAGCAAAATATATCACATCTAACTTACTAGGCAAAGTAAGTTTTGACTCCTACCTCGACCCCGAACACTAACTAGCCCCAAAACACTAGATCTGTCACATGACCAAAAAGAGAAACGGACCATGTCATAACGGTCGGAGAGGATTGGACTAACTATATATAATGTCATATACTACACAAAATACAACTATCCAATCTAACCATACCATATATATACGTATAGGGCTCAAAATGTAAGACACTCAGGTGCAATTTAGAAACAACCTAACGATCCCTAGATGGATCGTAATCTGGGTCGGACTCATCATCCGGCTCCTCACTCGAGTCGAAGCTACGGTCTGACACTTCTGACTCTAGCTCGTTAGCCTCCTGCTCAACCTGTTACTCCACTATCATATCTTCAATCTCTTAATCCCACTGTTGCTCCACCACTGCCTTATCAATGTCTTGATCCTCCTCCTCCAGATGGCCTTTGAAATCCTCTATGGCCTCGTCCTTAAAACTAACTATCAAAATCTCTGGTGTATCGGGGAAATCCATCACCATGTGAGCCTCTCAATGACTAGTGGGCATCAGTGGGGTGGCCGGAGTAGGTGGCGAAGGTGCCGGGGGATGTGCCTAGATGTAACGGAAAGGCACGCTAAAGAGTCTCCATAGTGAGCCCCCTCTGCTCAAACTCCTCCCTCAACAACAACTTCGAAGTGATGGTAGCCCAAGCCCTCTGGACATAGAACCTGGGTCTGTCCTGGCCTGGGTTCCCTATTGTCATGAAATGATGATAACGGAGTCTGAATTCCACCCTAGATCAACTGTCGGTAAGGACTATAGCAATATGTGTGCACAAACCGTGATGCTATGAAACTTAGAGAAAGGGTCCTGTGCATTTGTTATAATACTAGCATGTAATAGTGAAATGTGAGCGGCACATATGTAATAGGCATCATGTTGATTGCATAGGGATCCATCTAGCAAGGCAAACACAAATGAGGGGCACATAGAAGATAAGCAACATGCATTTCTAATATCATAAGTTTTTAATAATATATGATATTCCTTATTAATAACCCTTCTCGCCCTCCTACATCTAAGCTCCACACTCCGTATCGCATCTGAAAAAATCAAAACCTGACTCCAATACCAAATCTATAATGCCCCAAATGCACATAGTTCACTATTTGTGTTCTCTTCGATAGTTCACCGATTATAAGTAATATCTCAAATGATCAAGGCGTTACCGCCGTCTCAAAGGATAAGGTTTTGCTTGTAAATGATAAATTCTAGCAACGCTAATCAATGATTTCCATCAAAAGGCATTCACGTAATTACAACCCATCAAACCATATATAAAGAGTTCTAACGCCAAACCATTTAACTATTCTAGGGTTTACATCAAAATATGATAACTATTGTAGAGTATATAGCTTTAACATCAAAACATTTCACAATATAGTGCTCAATACGTTTCAGTACTAAAACACCACTATTTCATTTTGACTTTCTCGCTCGCTTGTCTTTTCCAGTTGGCCTATTACCCCCAGGGTGATTCACTGAGCATTTTCCTAAAACGAAATGTGAAAATATTTCGAACTGTCAGCCGAAGCTCAGTACATGCATTCCTGTATTGTTAAACGTTCATAAAAAAGAAACTGGTTGGGCCTGCATTGCAATTTATTTTAATTAAAAACAGGGAGTGAGATAAATATGAAACTGTATTATCAATTATTATCTGATAGTGAACCCCGAGTAACTGTTACTATTTGAAGATAGGTGTACACCTACCAAGTCGGTCGGGAGACCTGACCTAAGGCTACGTGGGAAATTAAAGGGCAATGCCTTGTAACTGATAATTGATGGGATCACTGATAATGTGGTAAGTCACTGATTAAATTGAATCATTGATGTACCTACCAAAATATTATAATTTTGATGAATACGTGCTGATTTCTAAAGATATAGGCATTGAACGTACCTGAGGTTTTTAATGAGGTGTCACTAAATTAGGTTATGCACAAAAGGAAAGGAAATGATAGATTAGGCCCTAATTTTGAACAAAAATATCGTTATAGTAACATATAGTTAGTAAATATTTTTATTTTCAAAGTTAATAATTTAGTAAAAAAAAAAAGTAAGAGCATAACAAAGGCTTAGAAAGAATAACTCATAACTTGGTCCTCCAATCTCTGATACAGACCCAAAATTCCAACATTAAAAGCTTAAGAAGTCCCAAAAACATTCATTTAGAACACCAAATATAATTCCTGCCATATGGTTCCCAAAATGGGGCTAGAACACACATATGTCAGTTTTGGTCTCACATCTACAACTCCCATAAAATGGCCCTAACCTTTTCCACAGACCTTGGATTAAGGTGATTCAAAAGGCATATTAAAGCTAACACACTGAACTTGCTCACCACAAATCATAATTTTTCAATGGGCTGATAATTACCAGTTTAATCACTAAGCTTGCCCTGTTTTTGAAAATTTTTCAGCCTTCACTATCAAGGATTTCTCCGTTCTTTTCACACAATTCCCGATCCAAAATCACACCTTAAAGTCATATAACAATGCTTCGGTCCTTCCCATCACCATATCAAACCATCACACTCAATTTTACTTTAAAATCATGTACATCAAAGATCATTCTTCAATCAAATATACCCTAATAACATACTTGCTATCGAAGGAAGGTTAAACCCTTGCATAATCAATAAAACCCTAACTTTTGGCCAACTTCCACTTCATCTAAGATCACCAAGAACATCCTCATAACATTATTAGAGATTAAAACCACTAAATCAAGTACAAGAATCCAAGCAAAATAAACTTGCCACTTAAAGCTTGCATGATTATGAATAACCCTAACCCTAACATGCTCCCAACTCAACTCCACTATGATCAACATCACAATAGCTCTGATTTCTTATCAAAACATTAGGATCAACTATCAAACACATCAAAACAAGAATCAAAACTAAGATAAAAATCAAAACCAACAAGATCAAGATTAAGGTTACTCACTTCAAGCTTGATAAAAGCAGAGATGGAGGTGATGTTTAGTGGTTTTGATGATGAAGGATGGTGGCTACTGCTACTAGGATGTTGGAGGGGGCATCAGAAGCAACTAGGGCTGGCCGAAATCTGGTCAGAAAACCCCAAAGAGCAGCTGGGGGAGGTGTTGGCGTGTAGAGAGAGAAAGGAGAAAGAAGATGGATTTTGAGTTGGGTTGTGTTTTTTTTTACTAATACAACCAACTTGGTTGAGTTTTTATCTTCAAACTGACTTTTTGGCTAACCATGGTTAAGCGTAATCATGGTAATTAGTTAGGTTACGAAAGCAAACATGTTGGGGTTCAAATTGGGCTGAAGAATGTTCGATTCCGGAATAAAACACTCCGTAACGATAACGTTTTTACGTATTCAAATTTAAATTTTTGTAATGTTACAGAAAACAAAATAAATTACTTAGATTAAACTTGTTAGGGCCTACTATCAATTCTTCCAAAGTTTTCATTAATAATTAAATAAATAAATAAAACTCAAATTGTCAAGTGAGGGCTCAAACAAATTTTTCTCCACCGGGATCATTAAATGCGATAAATAAATTTGAGAAAATTATTAACATGAGGTAATTAAATAAATAAACATAATTTAGAGTTAGGCTATTACAATCCCGGTGGGGAAAAATTTTTTTTGGGCCTCACATGGCAATTCGGGTTTTATTTCTTTATTTAGTTATTAATGAAAAGTTGAAAGAATTGATAGATGGCCCTAACAAGTTTAATCTAAGCAATTTATATTGTTTTCCATAACATGACAAAAATTTAATTTTGAGTTATGCAACAACGTTATCGGTACGAAGTATTTTATTCCCGAAGTCAACTTATTTTGGCCTAATTTAAAGCCCAACAAGTTTGCATATTAACCTAGTTAATTACGATGAGTTAAGCTTAACCATGATTAGCAAAAAGTCACTTTTGAAGATAAAAGCTCTGGCAAGCATGTCATATTAGTCAAAAAAATGTAACTCAAATCCAAGACCACATGTTCTCTCTCTTCTCTCTCTGTGCACGGCTACCTGGCCAGTTTTTGCTACTATTTTATACCGTTGCAGCCACCCAACAACCACCATTTGGCCACCAAGGCAATCACCAGCCATCCCCACACCCCCCTCAAGCATCAAACATCACTTTCACCTATTTTTCGTTAAAGCAAAGTGAGTAAACCCTAACGTTGTTCTTATTGATTTTGCTTATATGTTGTTTTTGATGCTTATTTTTGTTGTTTTGGTAGTTGATCATGTTGTTTTGATAGAAATACGAGTTATTTTAGATGTTATTTTGGATGTTTTAAACTTTGGCTAAGTCGGATAGTAAGTAAATATTGAGGTTGATCATGTTCGTGCAAGCTTAAGTTAAAACCATGTTTATAGATTGATTTGTATTTTATTTGCTAATCTTTAGCATCACTAATGATTATAGTGGAGTTGTTGTTGTTTTGGATTATTTTGAGGAGTTAAGGGTGAATATAAGTTGGCCATATGTTAGGATTTTAATGACTATGCAAGGTTTAGTTTCCTTTAATATCAAGCATATTATTTGTGTACATTTGATTGAAAAATGAATCTTTGATGTATATGATTATGCAGTGAAATTGAGTACGATGGTTTTGCATGATGATGGGAGGACCAAACCTTTGTTACATGGTTTTAGGGATTGATTTTAGATGAGGATTTGTGTGAAAAGAGAGGAGAAAGCTAGGATAGTGGGGGCTAGGAAATGACAGAAAACAGGGGAAATTTTGCCAATACACTGTTAGTGATCAGCCCAGTGAAAAATTGTGATTTTTAGTGGGTAGATACATCAGTGTGTTAGCTTTTAAATGCCTTTTGAATTACCTTAATCCGAGTTCTGTGGACAAAGTTATGGCAATTTTGCTAGAACTATACAGGTTCGACCAAAATTGGTACTCTTGTTTCTAGCCCCATTTTGGGAACCCTATTGTGAGAATCATGTTTTGTGTTCCAAATGAAAGTTTTTTTGGACTTCTTAAGATTTCTATATTGGGGAATTAGGTCTTAAATGGAGATCAGGAGATTAGGTTATGAGTCATTTACTTTAGCCCATATTGCGCCCTCACTTTTCTTTTACCAAAGTATTAACTATGGAAATAAATACATTTGCTAACTATATGTTCCTATAAAGATATTTTTGTATGGAGTCTGAGCCCAATCTATCATTTCCTTTATTTTTGTGCTAATCATACTCAATGACATTTCACTAAACGGGTCAAGTATGTTCATTGTCTGTATCTTTAGAAATCAGCATGTATTTATCAAAATTATAATGTTTTGGCAAACACATCAATGAATCAATTTAATCATTGGTTTATCACAAAATTAGTGGCCCCATCAGTTATCAGTTACAGGGTATTTTCATTTAGTTACTGTGCAGCTTCAGCCCAGGTCCCCCATCGGTACGTATATCTTCAGATCGCAATAGATGCTAGGGTTCACTATCAGATAATAATTGATAATGCAGTTTTATATTCATCCCATTCCTTGTTTTTAATCAAAACGAATTGCAATACGGGCCCAACTAGTTTTTCCATAACCATTTAACAATACAGAAATGCATGTACTGAGCTTCAGCTCACAATTCAAAATTTTTTTGTATTTTGTTTTAGGGAAATGCTTAGTGAATTATTCTCTGACTAGCAGGCTGACCGGAGAAGATAAGTGAGCGGAAATGTCTAAAAGGAATAGTGATGTTTAGTGCTGAAATATTTTGAGCACTGTACTGTGAGATATTTTGATGTTAGAACTATATACTCTGTGAAGAGTTACTATATTTGATGTAAATTATGAGATCGTTAGTTACTATTGATGTTGGTTTGATGGTTTGCTTTCACAAATGTCGTGCAGTGGAAACGATGTTCAGCTTAGTTATGTTTAATTATCTTTAAGTCAAGCCTTGTCCTTTTGAAACAGTCGTAACACTCTGATCATTTGGGATATCACTACTAATTAATGATGTTAATTGATGAGAATGCAAGCAATGAATTATGTACATTTGGGATGTTAAAAATTTAGTATTAGAGCTAGATTTTGATTTTCTTAATGGAATACAAAGTATGGAGTTTAGTTATAGGATGGTGAGATGGTTTACTAGTAAGGAATACCATATACTATTAGAGATTTTTGATATTAGAAGTAGCTTGTGATATGAGAAAATGTATATTTTTTATCTTCTGCGTGCTCCTCATTTGAATTTTCCTTACTAGATGGATCCCTATGCTATTAATATGATGCCTGGTACGTCTATGGTGGCCCACATTTCACTATTGTGTGCTAGTATTATAGTTCATGCACATGACCCCTTCTCTGAGTTTCACAGCATCACGGTATGCGCACACAGATTGCTATGGTTCTTACTGACAGTTGATCTGTGGTAGAGTTTAGGCTCTGTTATTGCCATTTTATGATGATAGGGAACCCAGGTTAGGGTGGACCCAGGTTCCAGGTCTAGGGGACTTGGGTTACCATCACTTCGGCGATGATGTTGTAGAAGGAGTTCAAGCAAAGGGGGATTGCTATGGACACTCATTAGCATGTTTTCTCATTACATCAAGTACATCCCCCACCTACACCACCTGCACCAGCACAGGGACCACCTTTGCCACCTGCGCTGGGCATCCCTCTGATGACCCTAGTCCTGGGGAGGTGCATGTGGTGGTGGATCTCCCTAATGCACTGGAGATCGTGGTAGTTAATTCTGATGACGAACCCACTGAGGGTTTTAAGGAAAAAGATGATCCAGAGGAGGATTAGGAGGTCGATGAGGCAGTGGGGGAGCAGCAAGTTGATCTAAAGGTTGACGAGGTAGAGTTAGGTTATCAGACAGTAGCTTCAACTTAGGCGAGGAACCGAAGATGAGTCTAACCCAGATTATGATCCGTATAGGGATTATTAGGTTTTGTTTTTTAGGTGTTGACTTGAGTAGGTTACATTTTGAGCCCCGCATGTATATAGTATGGTCAGATTAGATATTTGCATTTTATGTTGCATGTGACATTGTATATAGTTGGTCAAATCCTTCAGACTGTGGTGACATGGCCCATTTCTTTTTGGGCACGTGACGGACTCAACGACTGGGGGCTAGTTAGTGTTTTAGGTAGGAGGTAGGATTGATCTCACTCAGTCAGCTGGATATGTTATATTTTACAGATCATGTATATAATCAGGTGGCTATCTATGTAAATCAGTAGTTATGAAATGATATAATGATACTTTGGGTTCTGTTTTAAATAATATTTAAGCCATATTAAATGCACTTGTTGGGTATGCTTATCTTATATGTTTGCGTATTCCAGTGATTGAATTGTTTCATTTAATGTATGATCAGAATGTCTGAGTTTGTGTAAAATAATGTGGAGATTCATATAGAGGATAACTTGGATCATGGCCAGCGATCGGGTGAACAAGCCTCACATCCTATGCCACAACATTTTTTCCAAATGCCACCAATTCTCGCTGAGTTTACTAACACCATTGCGGACCGAACTACTAACCGACCTTAGTAGCTAAACTGATGAAGTGAATTTCCCAAGTACCTACTGAAACCCCTCCTAAAGAAGATAAATTAGCAAATAGTGTAGCACAATGCAACCCTGAAGTATATGATGGAATTTATGATCCACTTATATTGGAAGAATGGGTTAGGGGAATGGACAAAACCTTTATAGTGATAGAGGTGCCAGGAGAAAAGAAAGCAAACATTGGGACGTATTATCTGACTGGTGAAGCTGATATTCGGTGCAACACCGTTAAGGATAACCTCATAGGGCCTGAATTCACTTGGAGTAAATTTCTGGGTGAGTTAAGGGCAAAGTATTCCCCAATTGTCATCCAAAGACAAAAAGAGAAAGAATTTATGGAGCTGAATATGAGTGGCAACATGGCCGTTATGCAGTAAGCCATGAAGTTTACAGAATTATCCAGGTTTGTCCCTGAATTTATGTCACCTGAAAGATTAAAAATGAGGAGTCTGAAAAGGGTTTGGCCTTCTATATACAAAATCAGTTAGCCGGATAACCAATCTTAACTTACCAAGAACTATATGAGCGACTATTGAAGCGGAGCGAGTGAAGGCAAAGTTAAGGGACCTAAACTCGATCAACCAAAAGAGAAAAGGCATGGAGCAAGGAACTCCGAGTGAGAGTGTGAACCAGAAGAAACCTTCTCCTGCTCCTCCCAAGACCCGTTCTGCTGGCTCAGCAGAGTCCTGTGGAAAATACGAAAGAACAAATCACACCAACCTTGAGTGCCGAGTAGGAAGCAGCAAATGCATATGGTGTGGAAGCCTGGAGCACCTCATTGCTGCCAGCCCAAGACGACTGAAGCAGTGGATAAGGGTGCAGCTGCTATAAAACCCTTGGGCCTACATCACCAAGGAGCCCCATCACCAAGGCCTACACCGATAGAACGGACTTATCTAGCAGCTGCCACCTCTGGTACAGTAGTTATTAGAACTCTCCTTTTAAATTCGAAGTCATTTTGTGTATTATTTGATTCGGGTGCTATTTATTCATTTATATCCACCTGATATGCCATGCAATTAAACATGGAGGGTAGGGCGACGGAAACCAATAATAGGATCAAGCTATCCAATGATTCTGTGATTGAGTGCCCTGTCTCTTTCAAACTTATTCCTATTACCATTGGTAAAACCACCTTCCCTATGAATTTGATCTAATTTGATTTGTTTTTATTTTCATATCATTTTCGGAATGAATTAGCTGCGTATTTATGGAGCTGAGATTGACTATGAAGATCTTAAGATTATTTTGAAGGATGAAAAAGGGAGAGAAGCATGTTTCTTTAGGCAAAGAGAGGAAAAATTTTGTCCCTTGATTTCTGCTAAGAAAGCAAGTAAGCTGTTATATCAAGAGTGTATTGTATATTAGCATCATGTTATTGACACCCAAACAAAAGAAGAGAAAGCAGAAAATATTCCTACAGTTTGTGAATTTGAAGATGTTTTCCTGAAGAGTTACCAGAACTATCCCCGCAAAGGAAAATTTATTTTGGAATTGAATTAAGCCCTGGTGCCCAACCTATCTCCAAAGCCTCATATCATATGGTTCCAAATGAGCTTAAGAAACTGAAGATTCAGTTAGATGAGTTGTTGCAAAAGGACTTTATCAAGCCAAGTGTGTCACCATAGTGTGCTCCAGTGTTGTTAGTAAAGAAACAGTATGGAACTTTAAGGCTATGTATTGACTATAGGGAGTTGAATAAGATCGCCATAAAAAATACGTACCCTTTACTGTGAATAGATGACTTGCCTGACCAACTCACCACAAAAAAGGTTGTTTCCCTCCACATTTGATTTTGCTAATAACCACACTTATAAGTGCGGAAATACCAGTTGCCCACACTTAGCCTAAATGTGAGGAAGTTAAGTGTGTGGAAATATTCTCCACACTTAATAGAAATGCGAGTAGAGTTATATTTCCCACACTTATAAATGAAGAGTAAGTATTAATTACCCACAATTTATGTGTGGCGATTTTACACCATACCCACTCCGGAAGATGCGAGAAGTCATAATTTTTCCAACACTTAAAAGTGTTACTAGTGTCATTTTAGTTTTTAAAAAAGTAATGCCGGTAATTAATATAAAACTTATTAATTTAAAAATAGGACAATTGTATACAATTGTTCTTTTTTTGATTAACAAGTTTTATAATGATTACCAGCATGCATCACCCTACATAAATAAATAAAATTAACAAACCAACAAATTAAAATAGATTAAACATCAATTAAATAAATTACATTAGTGGCTGAAAAAAAAATTAATTGTAGATATAACAACAGAGACTAAGGTAATTAAAAACTAAACATTCTTGTGTTGTTTTGAATCCATCCTGCTAATTTTTTTATTATAGGTAGCTGATTGAACATTTTATTTCTCTATATACTACTTAGAACTATACTTTTAAAACATGCCTAACATCCAAGAAAATATAAAAAAATCTCCATCTTCATGTTCTTCATAGAGAGATGTTAGTTCCAGAAATGCAACCTGTTAGATAATTGAAACACACAAAAAAAATGAATTATTAAAAAAGATAACCAAACAGATTAACTAGGACGCAGACTCGGCAGAATCAAGTTTAAGAACGCACAATAGAGCTCAACCAACTATAGAATCACAACAGAGTTGAGCCAAGAATATAACCATAATTGAGTTCAATCAATAATAGAACCATTATTACAACTGATACAGTGATTACCATGACAAACTGCATAAAAGCAATCTGAGTAGAATGGCGAAAGTCCCCAAGCAACCTCAGAAGATGAACCTGAAAGCAACAGTACACATTCGTCTCTTTCCTCTCCTGCTTTTGTTTTCTCTTTTGCTTTTTGTTTGGGGGAGGGAGGCGGGGGGCTCAACTGACATTCATCTCTTCTTTATTATGCAGTCTTAGATATTAGGTTGCAATTGCCTTAAAGCAAAAAAGGTCAAGTGCTATTCTTAGAATATCTACATATAGAAGTACATATAAGTAAAAATTTAGTAGCATACCTATAACTTTGGCAAATCCATCGAGCTAATGTGTGCGCTTCGGGATTTCCAAGTGGCGACCAAAGTCCAGCTCGAGAACCAAAATGAGGAGAGAGCACTAGTGCCACCCTTTGAATGGAAGATATAATGCTGCACACATACTGACAAGCCATGGATGCCACGTTGTGCAGATGACTCTATATGTTCAAGATGCATCCCATCAACATTTATTTGAAGTTTATGTTGTAGCAATCACATCATAAACAAAATAATTGAGCCTTGCTTTCTAATAACGATTAAACAATAAAAATTAGTTGGATCAGCCTTACTTTCTAATAATAGCCAAACAATCCAACATCAACAAGGATCAAAGGTGAACCTAGCTATTATAACTAGGAACTTTGCTCAGTGAATTATTCGGTAAATTGGTGAACAGCCAGCATCATAATCATAATCAAAGTGACATCCACCATTTTCTTAATTTCCATTCAAGAAATAAGAGTTTACAAGTTCACTGACTATTTTGAAAATGGAGGTAAATATAATGTCCAAAGACAGCTGAAAGCTGAGAGCTGGGTTGTATACTCATCTAGAAAGCTAGAAATTGCCCTTGATATTTGCCCCAACAGAAGGGAAAGGAAAAGAAACACTCATATCCAAGATTTCGACAACATGTAATTGTACATAATTTCATAAACCCATGCAGGAATCCACGGGGAAGAGGACCCAGACAAGAAAAATAGAACATAATCGGTAAGAGAGGATTTTAGGTAAGTGAGAAGGCCCATATTGGGCAATCCTTAAGTTTCAAACTTTTACTACAGTACAAATACAGCACAATGTCAATGTGTCACTAAATTGACAAATCCAAAATCTAACAAAAAGCCTATGATATAAAAGTCATCATTGAGTAAAGTTTGTTCAGCAGTAAAAGTTAGAAATGAACTGAGCAGCAAATTACGCCCATGCTCAGGGATAGTCTAATGAGGCCGGAAAATTGAGAGGACGAACCAACATCCAATTAAATTGTACAACAGTAAAAGTTAGAAACAAAAATGCTATGTATCAAGAAAGGATGGCGCAAGTGTACATTTAGATAGAAGATAACAAGGTAGATTATCAACATCCAATTAAATTGGGATCAACCAAAAGACAATGGAGGCAACAAACCAATTGCAGTAACCATCAGTTGTATCTGTAATAACCCTTTTTCATACTCTCTGCTCATTGTCAATGCCCCAACAACCATCAACAACCAGCCTTAGCTTGGGAAAAAAACAAGAACTCTTCTAAGTAAATGATCATCAACCTTGTAATGGACTAAGGCTTCCACAGTTGAAGCCAATCTAAATCCAAATCCAACACAAAGCCCCTTAAAAAGGATATTATTTATACAAGATGAAGACACGAATTACTAACTTCCATAGTTGGAGCCAAAAATGGTTGTCTCATCAAAGAGCAGTACATGTAAATTCACATCGTCACTCAGGCTTAATTCAAAGTAAAAAATTTTGAGCATGGACCTGAATTGAATTATGAGATTAGGAGAGATATTAACCTTGATTGAATTAAGCCTTCAAAGATCAGGAAGCCTTCCAGCACATGTAAATTACTCCAGGCGATTGAATTGAGCAATCAGGAAGCATATATATACGAAACAAAGTATATTTATTAACAAATATATTCTCAAAAAAGTATATATACATCAGTCATATTCATAACATGGCAAAACGTATCAAAGTACGCACATATAATCGATCTTAAAAAGTTTGCTATATAGAACAAACAAAAAATAGCATTTAGTGGTTATCCGCAAACATACTTTTAATTTACTTCATGCATCATGTCAACCAACCCATTCTGCATTCTTGTACGCAACCTTAAATCATTTGAAATATTTACAAAAAAGGTAAATTAGTAAAATAAAATACTTAATTACTCTCGGCATATCAAAGTAGTTAAACAAAACATAGAAGCGGATTTCATATTCAAAACTGAGTAATATGCAAATAAGCAATCGTACTCTAGTTGTTTTATGGCTATAATATCACAATTCGGCATTGTTTCCGCTTTACTTGATGATCATTGCACTATTTGGTTAGGTTACAAAGAGTGACTTGGCAACTTGTCTCAAGCTTGTCCTAAGAAAATAATAATACACAATTGACTATGAGGATTGGGTACGTGAGTGCCCCCAACTTACTAGTGGTGTGGGAACTTACCATTGAGCACTGAGCCACCCACATCTTAGCAGTTAGTCAAATCTAGAGCAGTTATTATCATACTTTGAGGTTTCTTAGGCTATAAAATTAAAGGTCCTTCTGACATATCAAATAACTACAATGTAAGAATATTTCTGACATGGAAAGTCATTCAAACAAAGAAAACCAAAAGAAAACAAAAAATAAACAAGATAAATAACAAAGTATGGGGCAGAGATAGATCATAAATACAAGAAGAAAGAAAGGCTCGAGGGGCATTCCGTTCTATGTGAGTAGAACATTACCATAAGCGTAGGTCATTAAACACATAAAAATCGAAGAAGGAACCAAATGCATGAGGAAATCTTGAATACAATTCATCTAGCCAATGCATACATGGCACACAAGCGAGCATTGTATCTGAAGCACCATGTCAAACACTAGGCAAGCTCAACAGAAGAACCATCGCAACCAAACCCACAGACCTAACAAGCTAGACCCCTTTCGTATGATTATTTACAGCACCAAAATCAAATGAACCATCATAACCAAACCCACATACCTACTTAGCAGACAAAATAACAATGCAAACTAGGACATCTTGAATTCAACTAAGTAACCAAAGCAATTGTCATATGAGTTTAAACTTCAAATGGGGCCAATTTCATGAATAATACTTTTTGAGTGCTCAATACAACAAACAAAATCAAACAGATCCGAAACAGGGAGGGGAAATCTGAATTTAGCATTGGACAACCTAAAACAGAGCTTTAAAGTTCACCAACAATGGTGGGAACGCCATTAATGATGCTCCAAACAGGTCCAAAATAGGGGAAGCAAAATATATTGAAATCAATTAAACTTGAACCCAAAACACTACGATTGCAAGCTGAAAATCAGGAATGTCGACTCCAAATTACAAAATCAAGCCTAATTATATGAACTTAAAGCCTGAAATTAAACCTAAAATCGAGAGGATGAAAGAAAAACAGAAACCCTAAATTCCTAATAATTTGAATTGAAACAAAAAATCTAAAATTAAACCCAAGAAACTTAAACTAAAACATAAAATAATATCTAATTGCGGCTGCCTCTGATTTATAGCCGAACTTGGTCGATTCTCAGCCGTCAATCTTACCAAGACATGGACGGTCAAGATGCTATCATCTAGTGTGTTGCACTGGCACTTGGTAATGGTGGAGATGTATGGACATGGTGGATGGCTGCGTGGTATAGTGGATGAGCAGCGTAGAGAGAGAGAGAGAGAGAGAGAGAGAGAGAGAGTTCGCAAAGGGATAGAGACGATGAAGATGAGATGCTAAGGATGAGGGGGGTCGAGATTTCTATCTGGTGAGCCGAGAGAGGAGAGAGAATGCTAGGGATTAAAGGGGAGGGGGGTAGGCAAGTGCGGTGTACGTGGCTGGGGGTGGGTAGATTTATTTGGATTTTTCCATTGGCTAATATATTTTGATATAAATATGAAATATTTTGGACAAATTACCTCGTCAATATAATGAAAAGTAATTATAAAAGTTCTTTTTAATTCCCCACACTTAATAAGTAAAAGAATAGGTTCATAAATTACCCACACTTATTAAATGTGGAATCAAGAAAACTATCAAATCTTATCATTTTAATGCAAAGGATGCATGATTTTTTGTAGTGACTGCAAGGAGTAGGAGTCTTGTCTAAGATGGATTTGAGGTCAAGGTATCATCATCTTAGGATTAAACCTGAAGACATCCCTAAGACAGCGTTTAGGACCAGGTATGGTCATTATGATTTTACAGTTATGCGGTTTGGCCTCACCAATGCCCCCGTAGCCTTCATGGATCTTATGAATAGGGTTTTCAGACCCTATCTAGGCAAGTTTGTAGTGGTCTTTATAGATAACATCCTCATCTATTCTAAGGACAGAGAGGAACATGCTGATCATTTGAGGATAGTATTACAAACCTTGTGGGAGCATCAACTTTATAGCAAACTAAAGAAGTGCGAATTTTGGTTGGAAGAAATGGTATTCTTTGGACATGTGGTTACAAAAGAAGGAATCATAGTTGACCCCAGAAGGTGAAGGCAATCACAGAATGGTCAAGGCCTAACAACATCACTGAGATTAGAAGCTTTCTAGGTTTAGTGGGCTATTATCAAAGGTTCATTAAGGACTTTTCAAAAATAGCTTCATCCTTGACTAATATGCCTAAAGAAAATGAATAAATTTGAATGGACAGAGAAGTGTGAAACAGCCTTTCGGGAGTTAAGACAGCGATTAACTACCGCCCTAATCCTAACGTCACTAATAGAGGGTAAATAGTATACCATTTATAGTGATGCTTCAAAGAATGATTTGGGGTATGTACTGATTTAGGAAGACAAAGTAGCAGCTTGTGCCTGCCGACAGCTCAAGCCTTATGAGAAACATTAACCTACCCATGACTTGGAGTTAGCAGTCGTGGTCTTTGCATTGAAAATTTAGAGATGTTACTTATATGGGGTACCACGCAAGATCTATACTAACTAGCAAAGTCTGGAGTATATTTTCACCCAGAAAGAGTTCAATTTGAGACAATGATATTGGCTTGAGTTGCTTAAAGACTATAATTTACAGATTTAATATCATCCAGTAAAAGCAAATGTTGTAGCGTATGCCCTGACCAGGAAGGCACAACATAACCCAAGCACTATGGTGATTAATTAGTAGAGTCTCTTGAGAGAGCTTTGGCACTTGGGAATTCACCTACTGTCCCATGGGCAAGCAAATGTTCAATCATCGTCACTTACCTTATAGCCTTTTATAGTGAAGGAAATTCAGGTGGACCAGGAAAGTGATCCTAAACTCCAAAGAATAAAGCAAAATCTACAGAAAGAGAAGTCTCCTGTGTTTGTAGTACATAAGGACGGGACCCTGCGATTCCAAAATCACCTATGCATACCCGAAAATGAGGAATTGAGGAAATAGATCCTAGAAGAGGCTCACAATATTCGCTACTCAATGCATGCACGAGGCACCAAGATGTACAGAGACTTAAGACAATACTTCTAGTGGAATAATATGAAGAAGGAGGTCGCAGAATATGTAGACAGGTGTTTAACCTGCTAGAAGGTTAAAACAGAGCATCAGCATCCCATAGGTGAATTACAACCATTAGAAATTCCCACATGAAAGTAGGATTCAATCTCAATGGACTTCGTTATAGGTTTACCCTTTTCTGCCTTGCAGAAGAATGTTGTCTGAGTCATAGTTGATTGACTTAGCTAGTGGACCCATTTTATGCCATTGGGGATACTTGAAAAGTTAAAAAACTAGCCCAACTGTATGTTAAAGAGATAGTCAACCTATATAAGATTCCCTTAGATATAGTATCAGACAGGGATCAAAGATTCCAAGCTTGTTTTTGACAACCACTTCAAAAAGCCTTTTAGACCAAATTGAATTTTAGTAGCTCTCATCACCCTGAGACAGATGACAAACTGAAAGAGTGAATCAAATTCTAGAGGACACGTTAAGAGCTTGTGTATTGGAATTCTAAGGGAAATGCGAAGATGATTTACCATTGGTAGAGTTTTCTTATAATAATAGCTACCAGTCCACTATTAAAATGGCCCCATTTGAGGCTTTATATGGGAGAAAAAAGTAGAACCCCACTGTGCTAGAGCGATTTGGCTGAGGCATTGATCATTGGTCCTGAAATGATCTAGGAAACCATTGAAACAATAAGCAGGATTTGGGAGCATATTACGGTTGCCTAAAGTCGGCAAAAGAGTTATGTAGACAAAAGAATGAGGCATCTGGAGTTTCAAATAGGCAATAAAGTTTTTCTAAAAGTTTTCCCCACTAAGGGTATCAAGATGTTCGAAGTACGAGCCAAATTGAGTCCAAGATATATTGAACCTTATGAAATCATTGAAAAATTAAATCCAGTAACATATTGAGTAGATCTGCAGGTATAACTAGACCACATGCACAATGTGTTTCACATCTCTCAGCTCAAGAAGTATATTCCAGATCTAGACCACATCATTGTATCAAAACCTATTGAGATCACTAAGGATCCAGTGTACAAAGAGCGTTGAGTCCAAGTATTGGATTGCAGGATTAAGTAGCTGCAGAACAAGCAGATACTTTTAGACAAGATGCTTTGGGCAAACCATACCTCCTAAGAAGCCACTTGAGAGACTGAAGAGGAAATGATAGCCAAGTACCCACATTTATTTGAGGTAATTTTGCACGATAAGATAAAGTTCATAAGCTTCGAGAACGACACTCTCTAAGGGGTGAAGGCTGCAATAGCCCACCCTAAATTATATTTATTTATTTAATTACCTCATGTTAATGATTTTCTTATATTTAAATATCGCATTCAATCATCCCGGTGGGGAATAATTTATTTAGGCCCTCACTTGGCAATTTGGGTTTTATTTCTTTATTTAGTTATTAATGAAAACATTGGAAGAATTGATAGTAGGCCCTAACAAGTTTAATCTAAACAATTTATTTTGTTTTTCGTAACATTGCAAAATTTATTTGAGTTACGCAAAAACGTTATCTTTACGAAGCGTTTTATTCCCGAAGCCAACGTATTACGGCCCAATTTAAAGCCCAACGAGTTTGCATATGAACCTAGCTAATTAACATGAGTTAAGCTTAACCATGGTTAGCTGAAAGTCACTTTTGAAGATAAAAACTCAGCCAAAAGCTTGTTAGATTAGTCAAAAAAATACAATCCAAATCCCAAACCACATTTTCTCTCTCTTCTCTCTCTCTACATGGCTGCGCAACCAATTTTTGCTGCTGTTTTGTACTGTTTCTGCCAACCAACTGCCACCCTTCACCCACCAAGGAAACCACCATCCATCACTCACCCTCCTCAAGCATTAAACATCACTTTCATCCATTTTTCCTCAGGCAAAGTGAGTAAACCCTAGCTTCGTTCTTGTTGATTTTGCTTGCTTCTTGATTTTGATTCTTGTTTTGGTGGTTGATCATGTTGTTTTGATAGAAATAAGAGTTATTTTAGATGTTATTTTGGATGTTTTAATTGTTGGATAATATTGGATAGTAAGTAAAGGTTGAGGTTGATCATGTTCATGCAAGCTAACTTAAAACAATGTTTTATAGATTGATTTGTATTTGATTTGGTGATCTTTAGTATTAATAATGATTATGATGGAGTTGTTGTAGTTTTGGTCGATTTTGAAGGAGCTAAGGGTGAATGTAAGTTGGCCAAAAGTTAGGTTTTTAATGATTATGCAAGGTTTAGTTTCCTTTAATATCAAGGATGTTATTTGTGTATATTTGATTGAAAAAAGAATCTTTGATGTATATGATTATGAAGTGAAATTGAGTATGATGGCTTTACATGATGATGGTTGGACCAAAGCTTTGTTATATGAATTAGGGATTGATTTTAGATGAGCATTTATGTGAAAAGAGAGGAGAAAGCTAGGACAGTGGGGGCTAGGAAATGGCAGAAAATAAGGGGAATTTTACCAATAAACTGGTAATGATTAGCCCAGCCAAAACTTGTTTTTTGGGTGGGTAGATAGATTAGTGTGTTACCTTTCAAATTCTTTTTGAATCGCCTTAATCTGAATTCTATGAACAAAGTTATGCCTATTTTGCTAGAACTACGCAAGTTCAACCAAAACCAGCACACTTGTGTTCTTGTCCCATTTTGAGAACCCTATTGTGAAAATCATGTTTCGTGTTCTGAATTAAAGTTTTTTAGGAGTTCTTCAGCTTTCTGTATTGGGGAATTAGGTCTCAAATGGAGATCACCAGATTATGTTACGAGTCATTTACTTTAACCCCTATTACGCCCTTACTTTTCTTTTACGAAAGTATTAACTATGAAAATAAATACATTTGCTAACTATATGCACCTATAACAATATTTTTGTATAGAGTCAGGGCCTAATCTATTATTTTCTCCCCTTTTGTGCATAATTATACTCAGTGACTTTTCATTAAAAGTCCCAAGTACGTTAATTGTCTGTATTTTCAAAAATCAGCACGTATTGATCAAAATTATAATATTTTAGCAAATACATCAATGAATCGATTTAATCAGTGATTTATCACATCATTAGTTATCCCTTCAGTTATCAGTTA
The DNA here is from genome assembly GCA_002740545.1 of Lophocereus schottii. Taxonomy (NCBI): domain Eukaryota; kingdom Viridiplantae; phylum Streptophyta; class Magnoliopsida; order Caryophyllales; family Cactaceae; genus Lophocereus; species Lophocereus schottii. The sequence continues at coordinate 24,574 of NCQV01121505.1, forward strand.
TAGAGTATTGTCCTTTAGTTACCTGTGCGGCTTCAGGCCAAGTCCCCTGATTAGCTTGGCAGGTGTACACCTATCTTTAAATCGTAACAGTTATACTTTAATAATTGACAATGCAGTTTTGCATTCATCTTATTCCCTATTTTTAATTAAAATGAATTGCAATGTGGGCCCAACAAATTTTTCCATGAGCATTTAACAGTACAGAAATGTATGTACTGAGCTTCGGCTCACAATTCGAAATACTATCATGTTTTGTTTTAGGGAAATGCTTAGTGAATCGCCCTCCGGTTGGCAGGCTGACTAGAGAAGATACATGAGTGTGAATGTCTAAAAGGAATAGTGATATTTAGTGCTGAAATATTTTAAGCACTGTATTGTGAGATATTTTGATGTTAGAACTATATACTCTGCTAAGAGTTACTATATTTGCTGTGAATTATAAGGTCTTTAGTTACTGTTGATGTTGGTTTGATGGTTTACTTTTACAAATACCATGTGGTGGAAACAATGTTCAGCTTAGTTATATTTAATCATCTTTAGGTCAAGCCTTGTCCTTTTTGGACAGTGATAATGGCCCGATCATTTGGGATATCACCACTAATTGATGATGTTAATTGATTAGAATGCAAATAGTGAATTATGTACATTTGTGGTGTTACATTATCCTTAGATAATACATCTTGTTTGTCAACTATTGCCCATGGTTTTGTTTAATTGTTCTAGACTCTATTCTTTATCAAATATATTTTGTAGTTCCTCAAGGTTATACTGCTTATACTCTATACTCGCCTTCTTCCTCTGCCTTTTCAGGTCATTTTAAGATAATTTTTTAGTTAATTTTTCTCCTACTTCTTTTTGACTTTTTTATCACGCGAAGGAAATGCATTTTTGCTTTTTTAAGTTTTGAAAAGGATATTTATGCTGAAGTGGAGTACTAATACTTAAATTAGATTTTCCACTATGTTTGATTCCATTGATTATATAGATGGTATAGATAATTGCTTCTTTCTCTCTTTAACTTTAGTCTTAATTTTGGTTAATTTTGCCTTTATTTCTAAAACTATATTAGAGTGCACACAATATGTGAATACTTGGGTGCAGGACAAGTAGATGATAACTAAAGCATTAAATATAGTTAATTAACTTAATTAAATATTAATTAACTTAATTATTTGAATTATTTTTGGTTAGATGGCTCTGATGAAAGATGAAAGACCACTTCTAGTAGTACTTGTGAGCGTAATATCACATTTAAATGAAGGAGGGCTTCGAGTAGTACTTGTGAGCAAAATATCACACGCACAAAAATAAATTTTTTAAAGTAAGTTTTAAGTATTGCGGTAAAATATGCAAAAATATAAAGTTTAGGGTGAAATATGAAAATAAAAATAGTAAACTTTCCCCTTGAAATAGTTTCCATAGAATATTGGATCTTTGAATATACTTTAATAACAGGTCCCCTAATTATGATTTCTACACGAAGTAGGGTATTTGGCTGTAATTTTTACATAAGGATGATGGACATTTAATGAATAACTGATTGATTTGAACTAGTGGTAGAGGTGGGTGGATTGGGGGCAAGTTGAGACATACCTACACTAATATCTATTTCGAAAAGTTATACTAATACCTATATTCATAATCATTAGGTTTAAATAATTGTACACATATCCATGTCCGTTAGGGTACCTGTATAGAGAAGATATGTCCGTTAGGGTACCTGTATAGAGAATGTAAAGTGTCGCTCGTAATCAATAACCACTAATCGACTCACTTTCATACACACGCTACACTTGATTAACGATTTTGCATGGTGCTAATAAAAGAAATGCCAATTAGACCCCAAGAAGCTGAAAATGTGAGAAAGAATTTAATTTTTCATTGATAATTTAATTTTTCATTGATACGTAGATAAATATTTTCCCATTAGAGCTTCATATATACTACTTATATTGAATTTTAGCATATTTTTGTTGCCTTTTTACTACCAAATCGAGTACCTAATTATGTATGAGTTTTAAGAAGCTATATCTATAATCGTACTCATATCAATTTTCAAACACAACACCCGTACCCATACCATATATGCTTGAAAACTATTTTCATCATCAATTCGGGTGCCGAATGAGGTGGATTTTAGTAGGATTTTCGGATTCAAACAACACTCTAATTCCTATTTTGATTAGCCATTGATGGTTTGAGTGGATAAATGGTTCAAGGTTCAAATTGCACAGTCGCAAAGAGAACATGATTTTAACGACCATGATGGGCTTGTCATTGTTTGATTTTTGACTAAACTTTCATCAATTTTTACCACCAATTACACATCATTAATGCTCAAGCTCACCATAAATTGACCACTCAAATTAACAATTTCCCTTGCCCGTTCTGAGTGGTTATTTACTACACCAGCTCTTGGATAACAAAAAATATGAAATTAGGGGCAGAGTCAAACTAGCAAAACTCATGTGCATATCCAAACTCAAATACCCAAAAATGACCGGTGAGTGATTATATAATCAAATACCTAGTTTCTGAAGATGTTATTGAAGTTTTTGGCAGATGAAGAAGAAGATAAGAGAACATTTAGTTAATTAAAGATATGTACTTTTAGGGTCAAGACTCAGAGATTTTGATTGGTTGTAATACTAAAACAAGAATACAAAGAAATCCAGGGAGAGATGCTAATTTGGTGTTTTGGGAAAGGTAAGGTAGGACGCCATCAGCCATGGGAGGGAGATGATTTATCAACATAGAGAAGTGAGTTGTAGAAGAAACAAGGGTATCTTCGTTAAAATATTGTAAGCAATATGGCACATTAGTCTATTACAGTCGTAGTGAATGATGAACTCATTATTTAGGTCTCGACCTAGGCTTTTCCAAGGATGTAAGAGCACAATTTGAATTTTTAATATTCATTATGTACCGAATGAAATTTGCAAAAACACAGGAGTACCGAATGAAATTTTCAAATTAAGAATTATGAGAGGAAACATGAAAACATTTGTAGGTACTAGATCAGTGCATAAAACTATTGTGAAAATTATTATTAAAATAGTGAATTCAAAACTATGCCTTCATAAAATCATTTGTTGCTGCTTTTAGATTAGAAAATGGTAAAAAGAAACAACATCCTCATCATTTTGTTTTTGTATTAAAAACTTAACAAGTCTACTTCATACTAGTGGCAACAATGTAAGCTTTTTTGTACAAAATATATATATTTTTTTAGTTCTTTCTATTATTTACTTGATCGCCTGTTGCCGGTGTGGTTTTCTCTAGTTTCTTTTAACCTTGCTGTTTTTGACATCTCTTTTTTATTTCTTTTATTAAAAGTGAACAATTTTCTTTATGTCATTTAATAATTTTGTATTTGCATGCATTTGTCAAGCTACATTTCCTTATTTTGGAAAACTACTTTTCATTGCCAAATATTGTCTTTGCATCACCATTTCATGACCTTATATCTCTCTTACCATGTAATTGAACAAATATTACACAATTCTCCCGCTCATAAAGAAAAATAAAGAGGTAAAGAAAAATACATAAAATATAGTTAAAAGGAAAGTACAGAGTTCGCTAGAAATCAGAAATGGGAAGGCATGGATGTCAATTGAAAAACAAATAAATAGGAAAGAAAACAGGGGGAGGTGAAAAAGTAAAAGAGAATATGAAATTGAAAACATTCATATGAGGAGCTTCAGAGACGACTCAAATGGTATAGCCAATGGGAATGTTAATTAATAGAGAAACTCTACATCGTAGCTCTTTATCCAAATCAAACAACAATGCCAGCTAAGGAGGTTTCGCCCTTTTTCAAACATCGAAGCTTACTCAAGCGTTTTATGTTAGGCAGAACACATGGTGATAGAAAGTCAAGCTAAACTAATGCAACAAACAAAAAAGACTTCAATTTGATTAACCCTAAGCCAATCAACTCAAACTCTAACCATCCTAGGCTGTGCTAGTATTCAGATATGGTCATTTCCATCATCAAAGCTCACCTAATCCCTCCATGAATGGCCAAAGGCTACTTTGAGTGTTGCAATTACCTGTTTTCATATGGTTGGCTCAATTAAACAGCAAGATAGCCTAGCTTATTATTTTCACATTAATACCATAACTGTGTTGCCTACCCATGCTAGACAATTGACTTCACCCTTCAATGTAAGTCAACTACTTAAAAACACAGATGAAAGCTCTTTCCAGTATTTTGTCGAAGACTTGGTGGATAAGAGAGAAAATTATGCATTTAAGCATAAACAAGATAGGCTATGGTCTAAGCAAGACTAACAAGCTATTCAAGGCTAATCAAAACAAAAGAACAAATTTAACTACAACTAGGCATCAAAACTAACGATTAAAACAAAGAACTATTAAATTAGCAAACATGCATAACTAAAAGTTTGAAATTCGGGAGAGACGGGCAGACAAATGTAATACCCCTTAATTATTCCCTTGTTTCGCAATAGTTGCTAAGGAGTTAAGCAAAGTTTAGCAGCCAATGACTTTATGAACAAACAAAGTTTAAAAAATAGTTTTTCTTAATAAACCATGAGCAGGAGACACTTTAAGAAAGACTTGGACCTAGAAAGGCTTTATCCCTTTATTAGGAGAAACTTTAAGGAAGAGTTTGTCTCCCTCTTAAAAATCTGCAGGTGTCCTTCTATTATCAGCATATGACCCTTGTCAATCTTGTGATACCTTTATATTCGTTTCGATTACTTTGGCTAATTATGTCATTTCTTGTATCATTTCTGGTCCCATGATATTAATGGTTTCAACTAAATCATTCCAACACTTTTCACATTTCTTGTATAGTGGCTTGATAACTATTGTTCTAGAAAATATCTGCTCGCATTGCCCTCGGAAATCAAGCACAGGAGGTTTGACCATATCTATAAGAATGTAATTGACCCCTTCAGTTCAACTATCTGTTTTTAGATGCTATGCAGTCATAAAATATGATTTGATTCCCATTGTTTTCTCTAAGGCTTTCTATAACCAAGATACAAAGTCTAGCATCTCTGTTAGAAACAATATCCCTGGAAAGTCCCTGCAATTGGAATATTTCTTTTGTGTATAGTTCAGCTCACTATTCAATGTTCTAGTTTCATTTATTAGCAAAATATGCAATAACTTGGTAAGTGTGTCCATTATGACCATTCTGCATTCTTCTTAGTATGAATAATAGGGAGTTCCATGACAAAGTCCACGAAAACCAAATCCTATTTCCATATAGGTATACCTAAGGGTCTTAATTCTCCTTTTGGTCGTTGATGCTCAACCTTGCCTATTTGACAAGTAAAACATTTGCCTAAATGTTGGGCTATGTCTTTCTTCATGTTGGTCTACCAAAACATTTGCCTTAGATACCTATACATTTTTGTTTCACCAAGGTGAATGGAGGATCCCAACTCATGTGCTTTTATTAGTACATCACTTCTAATGTTTCGTTGTGAAATGCATATTCTTTTATTAAATTTAAGAACTCTATGATCAAATGTGAAACTCAGGTGCATGTCATTTTATCATATCCTTTTTGTTCTTACTTATTTCGTTCTCACTTTTCCAAGCTTGTTTATTCTCTTCTAATAAGATAGATTAGATATCAAGTGAACCCAAGATACAACGATTTCCTTGTATACTAATTCAGATCCTAATTTTTGCAAGTCTCTCAGATGTTTGAAGGTATTTTTTCCACAAGATTGGCTATGTGATGAGTTTTTTAAAGTTTTTTTTTTTAATACTAAGAGCATAAGCTACCGCATTGGCTTTTCTCAAGTAGTACTGTATTTATAACTCAATCCTTTATCAATTCCAATCATCTTCTTTCCCTCAAATTCAACTCCCTCTAAGTGGAAAGATATTTTAGAGTCTTGTAATCTATAAAGATCTTGCAGGATATTCCATATAGATAATATCTCCAAACTTTTGATAAAAATAATGCTGCTTCTAGCTCTAGATCATGAGTCAGGTAAATTTTCTCATAGTGGTTCAACTATATTAAAGCACAGGCAGTGACTTTGTCTTCTTGCATCAAGACACACCAAAACTAGCCTTAATGCATCACCATATATCACAAATTATCAAACGCAGGCAAGGTTTAAAGAGGAGTAATAGCAAGTTTATGCTAAAGTTCTTAGAACGCCTTTTCACAAGCGTCAGTCCACCAAAATGATGTAGCTTTCATAAGGAGTTAAGTAAAAGGCAATGCTATCTTTATAAATCTCCTATAATATCCTACCATTCTTGAGAAACTCTGAACCTCAGTAATATTAGTTGGTTGTGGACATTCCATCACTACTAGAATCTTCTAGAGGCCCAGCTTAATACCCTCTTTAGTAATCACATGGCCTAAAAATGACACATCTTTTAGCCGAAACTCACATTTACAAAATTTTGCACATAACTTATATTCCCTTAGACTCTACAATACAATCAGTCAAATGTTCTTTATAACTTTATTCATTCGGAGAGTTCACTAAGGCATCATCAATGACACTGCCCCAAATTTGTCTAATTAAGTGCTAGAAACTCTATTCATTAAATTCATAAATACACTTGGGGTATTAACTAACCTAAATGGCATCATTGTAAATTCATGATGACCATATCTGGTTCAAAAAAGATTGTTTTTAGAATGTAAGAGACCTTAATTCCCAACTCTTAACTGATGTTAACCTGTCCTTAAACCACTCTTCGAGAAAACTTCAACTCCTCTAAGTTGGTCAAATAAATTGTCAACACAAAGCAGTGGATACTTAATTTTCAAAGTAATTCTATTTAATTCTCTAATATCTAGGCATAACCTCAAAGTTCCATCCATCTTTTTTTACGAATGGATTTGGTGAACCCTATCACACGACACTAGGCCATATATACCCTTTATTCAACGGCTCTACTAATTAAGCATTTAATTCTTTTAATTCTGTAGGGTTATACGATAAGAATGATTAGAGGTATGTTAGGGTCTTGGAACAAGTTCTATATTATAATCTATCTCTCTTAGTCGACGTAAACTTGGTATTTCTTTACTAAATACATGCATAAACTCATTTGTTGTGGAAAAATCTTCCACCATGATTCTTCTCTTCGCTTTTTATTCTAGGAAACATAAGTGCCCAAATACTCTGTTGCCTCCTTGTGCATCAAGTAGGCCACCGTTTGACTTAATCAACATTTATCACCCTGCAAAGATACCCATTTACCCTAGACATCTTCTAGAGCTGCCTTGTGCTTATGCCAATGAGTTTTAGTATCATGTTTCTCTAGCCAATGCATAACTAAGATAAAGTCGAATTCAGCCAATTCAAAAAGTTGTAGATCTGCTGGAAATACCCTTTTCTTTATCTTAAGCGGGTAATTCTAATATGTAGTATGACAAAGTATGGAATCTTTAGTAGACAATACTTTGTTTATTTTGGTAGGTTCTTGGCACCTTCTCATTTCTAGCCCTAATAGTAACAAAGAAGTGTGATGTTACAGAATCAATGGTTCTAACAATAGCTGCATCCTTCTTATTAACCACATAAGCTTTCCTACAGTTGGTGCAAGAGGTGCTGACCTCACGTCCTTAATAACGTTCTTGGTTCCTTACTTGTTTGTAGGTCTCCTCGGATAATTTGGGAGGAAATGACCAGTTTCTCTACCCCAGTAACACTTATCAGTGCCTATTCAATAGTCTTGAGTATTGTGATTATTTCGTCCATAATTAGAGCATCTAGGTTTTGAAGGCCCATATTCTTATAACGTTTCGGAACAATCTCCTACTTTTTATTAGGCATGACTCTATTTCCCTTGCTATTCCACCTTTTCCTAGCTGGTACGTCAATAACCCTTAATTCATTTTCAACCCTTTCCATTTCGACTGCCCGCTTATGGAACTTTTGACAGTTGGGAATTTCTTATTATGCAAGATTATTTTGTATATAAAGATCCAATCATTCTTCAAATCTAATCATCCTCACATTATCAGCAGCCATGTATTCAGGAATGAATCTTGACAGGTCATTAGATTTACCTGTATAATACATTATAGATAGGTTGCTTGTCCCATCACTGTGAACTCTTTCTGCTTTAACTTTCAGACATAGGTTTGATAGAAATTAGACCTTAAGTCTTCTAAGAATGTTTCCATGATGTTTTGATTCATATTTCCCTTTAATGGTACCCCACTACTGATTAGCTTCTCATATAAGATAAAAGATCACCACTTTTATTTTCCTACGAGTCGGGTACTTCTAGCACATCAAATTCTTTCTCTAAAGTCTAACCAATTGTTCTAGAACAAAGAAATCCATAGTCCCATCATATGTCCTTGGTCCATGCATGGCCATTTTTTCCATAAGTTTGGTTCCTTTTCGTTCACTAGGAGAATTTTGTGGTAGTTGGACTAGCAATTTTTGTACTATATGTTCTGATAAACTTTGGTATGGCTAATTGGTTTCCCCATTCCTATGGTTAGAAATTTCATCATGAGCTCGATGACTAGGGTAGAAGGATAACATATGTTAACTTCATTATTGTTCTGTTCACTTAATTATTTGTAAAAACTTGTCAGTAATTCAAGCAAGTATACGATTTATAGTTGTAGTGTTTACGGGTGTCGGTCCACAGGGATGAGTTGCGAAATTGGGTTATTGGTAGTCCAGGCAAATTTTACCATAACCAAGCACTAAAATGTGAGCAAAACAAAGAACTATTAAAACAGCAAAGCTGTAAACTGAAATGCATAAAATTAAAAAGAGATTCAAAAGAAACATAGTATTTGACGTACAATTAGGCAAGATCAAGAAGGAATGATAGAAACAAAGAACTCTTCAATCACACCCTTACTAATAGAAGTGAAGTTGCTGGTTGTGAGCTCAACCAAATATGTTAAAACTGATTCAGCTTCGATAAAACACACCACCAGAATGCGATTAGGGCCTTCGAATGCTAATTGGATAAGACACACTAGCAATTAGAAAACCAAGACTCACTAGATCACCACCTACAAAGCCTGTGTTGTAGGATAAGCTAGAGAGGATTTTATAGAGCAAGAGCTTCGCTCAACTTTCATACAACATCAATTGCCCTTTACATTTAGAAAAATTAGGCTTATAACCATGGCTTACTTCTCTCACACTGTGGCTAGTTGAAGTACAAAGACTAAAATAGCAAAACATCATTCTTATCAAAACATACACAAATAGGTTGTTAAGTACTAGAAGCTTTGAAACCAAATTAACCCATTAGCCAAGGCTTAATAAATTATCAAGCTTAATCATTCTTAGAATACTAATAATTATGACTAAGCCAAGCAAGTTATAGCCCCTTTTCTACAAAACTTCCTGGCCGTGATACTAGTCCATGGATTTCTCCCCATTCTATTGTTCGTTAATACAGTTGTTGGCTGAGTTGATTTTGCCCTTCTAGGCCCATGTTGGATAATATTTAGGCACACTTTCATCGTCTTAAACTTGCCAAAAGTGATCAGCAGCATAGGCTCAACAATGACTTCTCCAGACTTAGCTTGCTTGAATTTAATCTGGCCAACTTGGTAGCATCTTCTTGTTTATGATTGGCCAATGGTTGGAATGGGGAAGCAAATGGATTCATCTAAAAGCTATTTTCTTGCCTAATATATGAAGTGAGTTACTTCCTAATGTAAATTTTAAGGCTTTAATAGATAAGGAACCAGAATGTAGTCTTGAAACTCATAGCTATGCATTTTATTTCAGGCACTTGGTTGGTGACTACTTGGACCATAGCTTAGATGGACTGAACCTTCTGGGACATAATTGAGCTGGACTTTGACTAATCTCCATCATCCTCTCCTTGTTGAAGAGAATTTAATCTCAAATTCTCAAGAAATTTATCTTCTAGAGAGGGACTTAAATCAACAACATTACAGGTGGCTGAGACCTCATAATCTCCCAGCAGTTCGAGTTTATAAGCATTATCATTAATCCTTTCTAGCGTTTTATAAGGACCATCAGCTCTTCAGCTTAACATAGATATTGCCTACTATGGAAACCTCCTTTTTCTCAAACGTACCCAAACCAGATCCCTAGGATGAAAAATGATTTTCTTCCTGTGCCTATTAGCCTTGTCTTGGTAACCAGCAATACTCTTTAGAATCTTCTCTCTTAACTTATCATGCAGCTCCTAGATCTCCTTAGCACTCTTCTTAGCTTCCACACTAGGCTTGCCTTCTGGCTCTCTTATAGGTAAGTCCTTTGGAGTCAAAGGTTTAACACCACACACTACCTTAAAGGGAGACATGCTAGTGGACTTATGTGGAGCATTATTGCAAGCAAACTCTGCATGGGGTAGTAAGAGGTCCCAAGTCTTGGCATACATTTGGATTGGCACCCTCAAGACGACCCTAAGAGTATTATTAATAACTTCAATTCGGCCATCAGTTTGAGGATGGCAGGTGGTGCAGAACTTGAGTTTGGTCCCTGGTTACCTGCAGAGTATGAGCCAAAAATGACTAAGGAACTTTGTATCCCTATTAGATACAATGGATTTAGGGATACCATGGAGCCTCATAAGCTCTTTGAGGTATACGTCAGCAGCCCATGTAGCATCATAAGTCTTGGAATAGGCTACGAAGTGTGTCCTTTTGGAGAACTTGTCGACAACTACAAAGACTGAATCCTTGCCCCTTTGTGTTCTAGGCAACCATAACACAAAATCCATACTTACATCAGTCTAAGGACCAAGGGGGAATGAATGTGGCGTGTATAGTCCTTGGGGTAGGGAATGGCTCTTTGCTACATGGCAAGTAGTACACCTCCTAATGATGTCATGGGTATCCTTGGACCTACCTGGAAAATAGTATTGTTCCTTGAGCATGAGTGCAATCTTCTTCTCGCTGTAATGGCCAACCACGGCTCCTTTATAAACTTCTCTAATCAGTAGCTCTCCTCATCCCACACTTAGGGATACATAAACGTACTCCCTTAAATAAAAAACCCATCCTAGAGTAGATAATCTTCCTTTGGTTTCTATTTGTAGTTCTTATAGATGTTCATGAAGTCAACATCCAGCTCATACAATAACTTAAGGTGCTCAAAACCTAAGATATAGGTTTTAAGATGGAATGGGAGAAGGTGTCTCCTAAATAGTGCATCTACTCCCTATTAACTTGTGCTTAATTGTTAAGTGAAAAGCTTTAAGGTGCTTTACTCACTTTGTGTGTTTGACAATGAGTGTGTGTTGGCCTTGGATTTACTTCAAAGCTTCCTAATTAGAATGAAGTATAAACTCTTGAGCAATGAGATAATGGCTCTAATGTTCTAAGGACCTTATAGTTGTATAAAATTCGCTGTCATAAGCAGAGTATTCCTCTTTGGCATCACAAAGTTTTTCACTAAAATAGGCCAAGTGCTTGCCTTCCTAAGTTAGGACTCGTCCAATGCCTGCTCGTGAGGAATCACTCTCAGCTTCAAGTACCTTCTTAAAACAAGGTAGGGCGACTACTAGAGCTTGAGTTAGCCTTCTTTTGATCTCTTCAAAGGCTTGTTGGGCCTTGGGCTTTCACCGGAAAGAACTTGCTTTGATTTCTTCGATCGTGGCAGTCATGATGGTACTAAAGTTCTTGATAAGCCTCCTATAGAATGAGGTTAGCCTATGAAAACTCCTTACATCATCGATGCTTTTAGGTACTAGCCAGTCCCTAACACCTTTCTTTCATAAACTTGAACACCTTTAGGGGTGAGAATGTACCTTAGGAAAAAAGCAGCTTCCCTAGTAAAGAAGATACACTTCTTGAGGTTGCCATATAGTCTTTCCTTTTGAAGAACTTGAACAACCTGCCAAAGGTGATCTAGGTGCTCTTCTTCAGTTTTTCTATAAATCAAGATGTCATCAAAGTATACAACTACAAACTTGCAATTAAACGGCCTAAAGACTTAATTTATCAACCTCATGAAGGTGCTAGGTAAATTTTACAGGCCAAGAGGCATGACCATCCACTTATAGAGACCTCCCTTTGTCTTAAAGGTAGCTTTCCATTCATCCCCCTCTGTGATTATGATCTGATAGTAGCCACTCCTTACATCCACATTAGAGAATACCCTTGATCCTTAAACCTTATCTAGCATGTCTTCTAGTCTAGGGACTGGGTGTCTGTGTGTTGAATACGTGAGTATACAGCCACAAGAGGGGGTGAATTTTAGTGTCTAATTTTCGCGTTGTAAATAACAAACACCCTCACAAAGGTTGTTCTTGGATGACAAACACCCTAGTGACTTTTTGCAGGGGGTGTTTTCAAATAATTCGAATGCGAAAATCACCAAGTTAAATGCAGAAAGTAAAGCACACACACAATTTT
>NCQV01121520.1:12703-27766 GCA_002740545.1 Lophocereus schottii
AGCTATCTTTGGGGCATGCTTTATTCAAGTTCATGCAGTTGGCACACATCCTCCATGTCCTATTTGGTTTCTTGACTAAAGTGACGTTTCACATGTATTTGGGATATTAACATTCCCTTATAAATCCTACTGATAAAATCTTTTGGACTTCAGTTGCTGAGGCCGTACTTCTCTCTATCCCCAAGTGCCTGCATTTTTGAATCACGAGTTTGTGGTTCATATCCATATTTATCTTGTGTTCTAGTACCTTGGGAGCTATTCCCCACATTTTTGAGGTTCTCATGCAAACACATCTTTACATTACTCCTGGAGTAAGGCAATATGTTGAGGTTAGCTCATTGGTAGTGCTAAGTGTGCAATCCAGGGACTGCCAAGCTAGCCAAGGCATACCACGTAGAAAGAATCTAAAAAAGGGGAGGGTAAAAATATAGCACGACTGTGGCCCCTTTGTTCTGATTTTTTTTTTTAAAAAAATATGATGTACGGGTATAAAAAGAGGGTTTTGGATCTTTTAGGTTATCTTAGGTATTAGCTGCTTATTCTCTCTCTTACTTAGCTTTCATAAACTCTTTTATTTCCATGAATGAAAACTTATACATTTAAAGCCTTTGATTGAGTTTTTGCAATTCTCTTGTTTCTTTCTTCCATTAGTGCATGATCTCACTTTCTCTTTCCCCTAATCTCTTCGAATACTCTATTTTTAAGCAACCTGAAAATATGGGTGTGATGTATTAGGAGTTGTGGGGAGAGTTTTGTGTCAATCCTAGAGGATTTGAGGCCTAAATCCACCTGTCAGAACTCAAACATCTCTTCTCTTTATTTCCCTTCTTCTATCTTGATCATCAATGTGACAATGTTCCCTTGATTTCTTACAAACTTCAAGAATCATTGCTAATGGACCAAATCAGGATTTGATTATGGCATTCAATGATTGAATGTGGTTTAGAACTTTATTTGGTTATGAAAATTTGATCATCAACGGATGCTAAACTGTGTGTAATCTTCTCTCTCTTCATTTTTTACTGTTTTTTTTAGGTTAGTAATAAGTTAGGATAGTTTTCCTTTTAGGGTGATATGCTTAAGGAATGTTGGTGTTGTGTTGGTGGTCATGTCGAGCCACAAGCCATGTCAAGCGCCGATCACCCCATGTCTTGTTTGCTATGTGTTATTTAAATGTGCTTAGTTAGTTGTTAGCTACGTTAGTTTAGCTCTCTTTGTTATTAGTTGCTTTGGATCCTCATTTGTAGAAAAAGGAGATTAACTTGCATGTTAGAGTAGCTTAGTGCAGTTAATCAAATTTAAACCCCATTTCTCAACCACAACAATCTTAAGCTAATCATAAATCATGCCTGAGGACGATTTTTTACTCTCTCACGCCCTTACAAATACATCAACAAATTTGCTCAGTCTTACAATCAGCTTGTTGGAGGCACTAACATGTCATTCTTCAATGACCTGTACAAAGGTCGACCCCAACTTTGACAATATGAAGGTCCCTTCGACACTCATGTTAGTCTAGCAAGGGTAAAACAAAAAAGGAGAGAACAAAGATAGAGAAAATTTACTAATTTTGGGAGAATATGTCAAGTGTCGTATCATAAATAGTGCTCCATAGTTGCCACAATGATGTATGTATAGGTATTTATAGCGTAGGGGTTAGTGCCCAAGGGTAGAATGGTCATTCCAAAGTGTAAGGGTGAAATAACAATTATGCCCCTCCTATTTCCTTTATCCTCCCTTCACGTCAACCCTTGTACCTTGTTGGCTTGGTCCTTGCCATGTGTTAGCTTACCCTCAATGGGAATTCTAAATACCGTAATCAGTTCAGATCACTATTTAGCATTTTATTATTTAAAATCTATTTAATCTAAGCATAAAATATTGAAGTTAAGGGTCGTATTTATAAAAATATCTTCCTAGATCAGAACACATCCCTCCTAAAATAATCTCATCTTTCCACCATATATGATCACTAGCTATCTCCGTTTGACATTGCCGCTATAATCTCTAATGTCACCATTTACTATCATAAAATTCTAGTTCTCGTTCTCTAGCTTCACTGCACACTTCTTGGCCTTGTCTCATCCCTACACTGTATGAGCTACTGCTTAGTTATATTTTGACAATGTCTTCAAGTTACGTGGTTGACCAAGGACCATGGTAAGTGATAGAGATAAGGTTTTTTGAACGAATTTTGGATGTAGCTTTTTGCCTTATAACAAGTGGTTATACTCATGTTTACTGTCTACCATCCACGAATTGATGGACATGCAAAAATTATTAATAGATGTTTAGAAGGATGTCTTAGGTGTATGATTGGTGAAAGGCCTATGGAATAGGCTTTATGGTTACCTTTAGCTGAATGATGGTATAACACCAATTATCATGTTGCCAAAAAATTTACTCCTTATGAGATAGTTTGTGGCTTACGTCCTCATCTATACATTCCATATGTTTTAAGGGATGTCATAATTAAGTCTGTGGACAACAGTTTGAGGGCCAGGTAAGAGTGCATTTAGTAACTTAAGTCCCACGTTAAAAGGGCCCAAGGAAGGATAAAGAGCCATGATGATAATTGGATTCAGAAGGAATTTTGTGTGGATGATTGGGTGCATATAAAGCTGTGGCCTTGTAAAAAAATGTCTATCATGCAAAGGATTAATATCAAGTTGGCAGCAAAACATTTTGGACTGCTCAGATCTTAACAAAGACTAATAAGGTGGGCTATTGACTATTGTTACCTGAAATAATAGAATCTAGCCAGTTTTTTTTTATGTTTCTCAACTTAAAAACCTTGTGAGAAGCAAGCCTATATAGCGCACACTTTCTATGGTGGATGAGGGATCATTACCGTTGAACCACTGGCTATGTTAATAAAGACTGAGGACGTTGTGAGGGAAATGATAATAATATGGTGCAACAGTGCACGTGCTGATACTTTGGTGAAATGGTCTTATAGAGGACATGACATGAAGCTATATTTAAATATAGAGAAGTTTTGACACTTTTGTCTTTCAGCCTAAAGCTTGAGGACAAGCTTATGGGAGTGTGGAGGTGGGGGACTTGTTATATATATCTTTGTTTGATTAATGTTCATTAAATTGGTTAGTGCGGGTGCTAGTGTTAGTAGTTAGTTATAAGGGTTTCTAGTGGCATTATATCAGATAGTTTTTGTAATCTTAGGAAAATTTAAAAATTAATGAAAAACTCTCATTTTCCCTCTCTACAACTTCTATTAGTCTCTTTCTCTACCCTCCAATTCTACAATGCCCTTCCTTATTTCATGCTCAATTTCTAGTACTGCAATAGATTATATTTTCATTGCATTTGACTAAGAATTTAGATTTTGGGGTTGAGATAAGAAGCATTTGACTAGTACACCCATCTTTGCGATCACAATTGCAAGAGCCCTCTCCCTTACACTCTCATTAGATTAAGTCTTAGCTATGATCTTTTCTTAGTTGCTTTTGCTTCTTCTTGTGAATCACATAGGACTAGCTCTATTGATGGAAGCTCTATTTCATTATTTTTCCATCTCTTTCTTTTTAATAAATTGAGGATGCATGCATGGTTTCTATTACTAAATTATAACATGTAGTAGGGCTTGATGAATAATTAGAAGTCAAATTTTGTATTACTAAATCAATCAACCATGCTAATTCAGTTCATAAATCTTTGAATAAGTTGATGACCTTTTCCTTTGAGTTTAGTTGTTTCTTATTCATTAGAGCATCGCCTTTGTAAATTCATTGTTTAAACACGCTGACCTTAGTGGCTTTGGTTATCTCTATTTGCTTTTTCTTCGAATTAGATAGGTTTATTAAGAATTTGAGTTTTATTTTACCTTGGATATCCAATAAGTCAACTAGATTCAAACTGAATCCTTGTGTTAGAAAAATAGAGGTTACAAGTAACAGTAAATAAACAAACTTGTATGTTTTAAGAATAGAAGGCGAAGCTGTAGCATGGTAGACCACTATCGTAAAATGGATTCCCTAACATCACACCAAGTACTTGTGAGCAATCGACCTCTAGGGATAGATGGCTAGTTATCCGAATGGCATATTAGAACAAACAACGGTGAGGATCACTGAATAATTATAGAAAACAAAGAGTTTAATAGAAGATTTAAGAGGAGTGTTTGGATTTTTGTGTGTCAGAAACTACGGCAAAGGTTTGAGTCTATAGTAAGAAAAGGATAGCAAAAGTGGCAAAAAATAAAGAAGTCTGATTTGATGGAGAAAAATGATCACTAATTATGCTGAGAATAATTATAGTAATGGAAACAAAATCAGCAACAGTTAGTCGCCAAATCGATTAACTGATCTTTAACCTAAAATGATAGTTAATTAGAGACCATGCTTATAGCTCAGCCCCAAACGGTAAGCGAACGATGCACATGCACATGTGGGCTGGAGACTCTTCTACCTACTTTGCTTTACAAGAAGTCAAGGAGGGTAAAACCATAAAAACATGACTTGGTCAAAGAAAACGTTTGACATGAGACACTTGAAAAACGAGTTTCTACCTCTTCCTTTTGAAGCAAACTCCAACATTCCCACATATGATTCAAAGGAAGTGAAAATGAAGAAATGGGAAGTTATGGGTAATAGAAGGAGACATGTATGAATACCAATGTCTTTTGGACTTGAATTAGTCCTTAGTGTTTACAAGTCTATCTTACATCCATGAGAGTGGGAAAAACTTACACCCAGACGGTGTTTGTAAAGATGAAACTATGCACACTTATTTTTCCTTAAAATAAAAGACCCTCAATAATGTCTATGCATCACTATCTAGATTTTTATGAATACTATAGTAAGTCTTTAGCCCAAAAACTCTCATAAGGAGTGGGCAACAACCCTCACATTCACATAGGTGAGTTCTATTAGCTGCATATTGCCATGCACTACCACTAAGCTATGGACTCATTAAGAACCAGAGGTTCACCCTTAAACAATTGACAGTAAGCAAGAATGCTACTTGTTTTATTGATAGGAATGGCTTGTAGTACAAAATCTTGAGCCATTTTTCATGATTTCACTTGATCCATAGAACTTAAAATCTTGTCTAAGATGAGTATCCATCACAATTCACTTACTCAATAGGCATAAGTCGTATTCCTTGTGCTGACACTAGCACTACAGTTCTACAAAGGCCTTTGGCGAAAGGATCTGTAAGATTTCTTTCGAATTTTACAAACTCAAGAGGTATCACATTATCCCTTAGTAGTTTTCTTATAATTTTGCACCTTAAACAAATATGTCTCCTCTTTCCATTGCAGGCTTGGATGTTAGCCACTCTTACAGTTGCTAGTAAGTACATAGTGCATTGATAATGATGGAGTTGGCTTTCCCCATAATGGAATACCTGCGATGGAATACCTACTAGGAGGCCTCTTAGCCACACTGCCTCATGACCTGCCGATTCCAAAGTTATAAATTGAGATTTCATTGTATCAACACAAGTTTGCTTGGATGATTTCTAAGATATAGCATCACCAAATAGAGTAAACATATGGGTACTAGTTGAATTAATTATGTTATGATCACTCACCTAGCTAGTATTATAAAACCCTTCAATATAACAGGATAGGTTTTAAACTAAAATACCTAATTAATGGTCTCTTTTAAATATTTCAAAAGTCTAATTAGGACACTCCAATGATCATTGTTGGGTTTTGTGTATATCTACTCATCCTACTCATGGCATAGGCTATATCAGGGCAAGTACAGTTCATTAAAAATATCACCACCTATTATCTTAGCATACTCAATCTATGATACACTATCACCTTTATTCTTTTTCAAGCAAAAATAAGGATTATAGGGGGTCCTTATCGGAGTATAATCAAATTGACCAAACTTTTTAAGTATCTTCTCAATTTAGTAACATTTGTTGGGACTTCTATGCTCTTTAGTCCTAGTTATTTTAATGCCAAAATGACATCTGCATCTCCCAAGTCTTTCATGTCAAAACATGTACTAAAAAAAGATTTAGTAGCACTAACAACATCCTAGTTTGTACTAAAGATAAGCATATGATCCACATATAAACAAATGATTACAGAACTATGCTTAGACCCCGCGAAAGCGGGACCCACACTGGGAGTTGTTGTTGTTATTACAGAACTATGCTTATCGACTTTTGAATATACACATCCATTGGGATAATTGACATGAAAGCCATTAGAAGTAAGAGCAGAATCAAAATCTTCATGCCATTGCTTTGGATCTTGCTTTAGTCCATATAAGGATTTGATAAGTTTACGTACTTTATACTTTTGTCCAGGAACCACAAAGCCCTTTGGCTATTTCAAGTATATCTCTTCCACAAGTTCACTGTTTAAGAATGTTGTTTGACATCCATTTAGTGCATAATGAGATTATGATTGGATGCAATAGCTATCAACACATGAATTGTAGCAACCTTAGTTACAGGGGAGTATGTAGTAAGTTGTCTATATCCTTTTACTAGTTAAACCCCTGAACAACAATCTAGCTTTCAACTTGTCTATGGTTCCATTAGTTCCCATTTTTGTTTTGATTATCCACTTACTCCTAAGTGTTTTACAACCCCTAGGAAGGTCAGTTAAAGTTCAAGTTCCATTGGCCATAGGAGTCTTTAGTTCAGTATTAATAACCTTTTCCTTAAATTAGCATTTATGAGCTCTATGCTTATCAGTCTTTGGATCCTCTTCTATGAGTTACACATTATCTTAGTTATAGAGGAGTAGGTATCAAGGTAGTCTATACCCTTTTCTGGTCAAACCTCTAAACCGTAAGTCTAGCTTTGAACTTGTGTATGGTTCCATCAATTCTTAATTTTGTTTTGAATACGCATTTACTCCTAAGTGTTTTTCAACCCCTAGGAAGGTCAGTCAAAGTCCATATTCCATTAGCCATAAGACTTCAGTCCACTATTAGTAGCCTCTTTCCATAAATTAGCATTTACGGACCCTATAGCTTCCTTGTAAATCTTTGGTCCTTCTCTAATGTCACCACAGCCAGAACCATCTTTTAGAATAAATCTATATACAACCTTATTATGAGCATGACAAATAAAAATAGCATCAATAGTTTTGAACAAATTTTATTTCTTTAAAAATTAGGAAGTCCTACCTTGGCCAAGCACCCCCACGTTTTAATCTAGTTCTAGGTTAGGAGCTAACCTCTCCATAAGTCATAGAGAGTTTTGTCTAGCCTCCTGTATAGAACTTTATTTAAGACCTAGCAAGCATATAAGATCGCTTTCCCCTTATGTTTGTAGGCATCTATTAACTAATAAGCATAGAATTCATCATATCTTTAAGGGTTGTATTCTTTCTTTCAGTTATACCATTCTTTTATGGGGTGTAGGGGGCAGTTAATGCATAGTAATTCCTTATTCTTCATAATATTACTTATGGAAGGTGGTATCATACTTAGCTTTGTTAATTTTACAATCCAATTGATTTTCTGCTTTAGTATCAAAAATCAAGAATTTATTTATAATCTCATTATTACGGCTCAGCTCCCACACTTTAGTGAACATAGAATAGTCATTGACAAAAGTACTATGACACTTTTTATAACCTCTACTGATGGTGTTTTTATAGCCCCCTAGGTCACTATGAATTAGTTCTAATAAATTAAAAGTCTAATTGACATTTTTATTATAGGGCTTCTTAGGGTATTTCATTGTTACGTATACTTCAACATACAACACAATTCAACATCCAGCAAGCTCCTATCAGAAGGAGTGACATCAATGCCTGACCAGCAAAAGGATAAACTGGGAGATTTACACCTCAACACCTGATGATAGATCAAGAACAAGCTATAAGTCATTAGGCCCTCACTTTATCACGTTCATAAGGATCTAGTTATAGGTATTCATGCTCTCATACCACCAAGTTCAAAGGAATCTGGCTATAGGTCCTCAAGCTCTCACACCATCAAGTTCACAGCGATCTAGTTGCAGACCTTCAGACTCAAATGCCAATAGCTTCATAGGAATCTGGGTATAAGTCATTGGGTTCTCATCCCATCAAGTTCATAGGAATTTAGGTATGGGTCTTTAGGTTCAGACACCACCAAGTTCACAAGGATCTAGCAACAGGCCTTTCGGCTCTTATGCCATCAGCTTCATAGTGATCTAGTTACAGGTCTTTAAGGTCTAATGCCACCAAGTTCGTAGGGATCTAGTTGCAGGTCTTTACACCCTTAGGCCATCAAGTTCATAGCAATATGGATATAGATGTCTAGGGTCGAACACCACTAAGTTCACCAAGATCAAGGTATAGCGAAGGGTCCGCTAGATCGGCAAAAGGTCTACTAAATCAATAAAAGTTTAACATCAAGATCTGCTAAAGTAATTAAAGGTCCACTAGACCGATGAAAGGTCTGCTGAATGGACGAAAGGTTCACATCAAGATCTGCTAGACCAATCAATGGTCAACCATTCAGAACTACTAGATCCTCGAAAGGTCTTCCAAACTAGTGAAGGGGCCACTAGACTTGTGA
The DNA here is from genome assembly GCA_002740545.1 of Lophocereus schottii. NCBI lineage: Eukaryota > Viridiplantae > Streptophyta > Magnoliopsida > Caryophyllales > Cactaceae > Lophocereus > Lophocereus schottii. Next base: position 21,208 of record NCQV01121520.1, read on the forward strand.
AGAATCCACTACATCGATGAAATGTTTGCTAGACTGATGAAGGGCCTACTAGACTGTTAAAAGGTCAGCCATTCAGAACTGGACCGGCAAAAGGTTCGCGAGACTAGTGAAGGGTCCACGAGACCTAGTAAAAGGTCAACTCAAAATTGACAGGCTAGTGAAAGATCAAAATAGAGCACTCAATAGGTAATCACAAATGCTATACTTTGACCTTCACCTTAGTCCGGCTTAGTCAAAGTGAGGGATAATAGTAGACACCTAAAAAGTGTCTCATTTATGTAAATTCTCTGATGATGACAAACCAACTGAATAAAACATGAAAACCCCCTGATATTGAAAATGAAGAGTCTCAAAATGTGCGAACATCCATTAACCCACTCATCCAAACATAAAGATGCCCATAAAAGGTTTAAAGATGCCAAAAGGCCAAAGACGCTCAACACTTGACGGTATTGGACTTCTACTTGTGATTTATTCCATATTTTCACCTCATTCTAGAGTGCATAAAATTATTGAGTTTAGACATTTATATTTGTCATTGAATAACTTTATAATGATATTATACACCAAATCTGATGAGAAATGGAAAATATATAAGTCGAATATTAGGACTTGCGCTAAAAATGACACACGCTGACTATTTCACCTTTATATTCACCCACACTTATCCAAAATTTATGATATTAGTGTCATTAGAAAATAGACTTAATAAGCTTTTAAGTAACAAAAAATGAAACACTCAAAATAGAGACCGGATGACAAAGTTTTCCCTAAAAGAAGTTGTAGCACAACTTGGTCTAGAAAACCCAGCAGAGTTACAGGCTGAACCATCGAGGAACCAAGCTGAGTGCCTGATAACAGGAACTCGAAAGGGTCCTTAGAATTCTTCTCCACTTCTAAAATGAGTCTCATCTATTACAGTTCTTTTTGGATAAGTGGTCCATTTAGATCAAGGCTATCGGGGGTTGGATTAGGTGTCCTTTTCTTAATTAGCCTTGTTTGCCACCTGTATGCGCTATAAAAGGGGGGCTATCCCCTAGGGTTAGACATCATCAGAAAATGGAGGATATCATCAGAAGATTAGAGATACATAGAAACACAAGAGACACGCTCCAAAAATTGGAGAGGAGACACAGCACAAATCCCAAAAAACTCTGAGGCAATATTAGGAGATTTAGAGAATCTGACAAGACCTTTCTCAAATTAATCCTCAAAACCTTATATGCACAATTTAAGGCTCGATATTTCTCAAACAGATGGCTATCTAAGTCCCTCGGGCAGGAAACCTGAGGGTACCAAACTCTCAAACCTTCCATCCGTTTATCTACCCTCTTTCTCTTTATTTTATTTAATTTTAAGTTTAACAAGGATATAATCTTTAATTATTTTTGCCCGTCTGTTATAAATGTTTGACCAATTTTAATTACTACTAGTATGGAACCTCTTTAATTAGTCAATGTTATGAAGAGCCATTACATGGAAGGCAATGCAATTAGATTCAACACAAAACAAAAAAATAGGCCATCAACAAAACTAAGCTAAGCCAACCTTCCCCATCCCACCCCCCCTAAAAAATAGGAAGTATAGTGACAACAATAGCTCTTGCTACTCATACTCTGTGAATTTGACACTAAACTAGGAACTTGACATGAATTACAAAGATATATAAAGCAATTAAAGGTATCAAGCAATATTCACTTCTATTAATCCAATCGAGTAGGAAAATTTCATCATAAAGTAAGGGCTAAATTGAACCCTCAGTTAATTAAGACGAAGGGGAAGTAAGAGCCGTGAGAAAAATGGGTTGCTCACAATTAGAAGGCACAAAACAAATCATAGACTTTCTAGTGTTATGCTGTTCTTCTCTCCAGAGCAGGATGCTTGGTGTCATAAAGAGGGAAAAAAGAGGTAGCATTCCTAAAGGATTTAAACAAATTTTTTAGACAACAAAAAGAACAAAAGATATAAGGAATTGAAGTACTGGAAAAGAGTAAAGGGAAAGAGAGAGAGCCCTTTAACCCTAAGAAAAAAATGAAAGCAACACCTATGCTTAAGAACAGTAATTATGGGAGTTCGGAATGCAAACTTTGATTAGAAAAATCAAATAATCTAGCAAAAAGGAGCTAGCATTGGGGGAAATTTATTTGGACTTGATTAATCCAACATTATTCACAAAATCAATATCATGAAGAGCTATTTCATGGACGGCAATGCAATTAGATTCAACACAAAATCAAAAATTGGTAACAAATGAAACTAAACTAACTCGACCTTTCCCGTCCAATATCTCCTCCACCTCAAAAAAGAAAGAAGCAGAGTAAGAATAATGTTTATTGGTACCTAGGTTCTATGAATCTGACACTAAAGTACAAATTTGACGGGAATCAGAAAGACATATAAAGCACTTCAAGATATCGAGTAATTTTCACTCCTATAATCCAATCAAATAGGTAAATTTTTTAACAAAGTAAGGGCTAAGGGGCATCACCAACATCTGAAAATGAAAAACAAAAAAAAAAGAAGCTGCATCACCATATTTGTCAACCATAATCAGCATTATCAACATTAGAACTTGTAATTAGAAAATTCATAGTATTAATCTTTGAGTAGATTACCTAAATTTAACCCTCAGAAATTCAAGGCAAATGGGATTTGGAGGAACTTGTCAATCCAATATTTTATCACTAAATAGATTCAAAGGAAAACGGACAGATTAGAAGCGGGTGAGCCTTCCCGTTATGGAGGCTCTGAGATATTGTCAATCGTGCCAAATTATACATTAGGGCTTCCAACTTGTTAAGTGGGTCTAAATCACATTGGTGTTTCTTCTAGAATGCTCATCTTCAATAGCCCAGTTTCCAACCTTCTAGTTTGAACAATTCCTAAATGTTCAACCAAAGGTTCACTACTCCCATTACGTTACCTCTTTGATCAATGAATATCACAAAGAGCCATTACATGGAAGTCAATGAGGTTAATATCAACATAAAATAAAAACGTGACCATCAATAAACTAAACTAAGTCAATCTTCCCCCTTTAACACCTCGACCCCCAAAAAAAAAAAATCAAGAAGCATAGTGACAACATAAGTTCTTGATACCCATTTTATGTCAATCTCATACCCAAGTAGAGACCTCACAGGAATTAGAAAGACATATAAAACCCTTGAAGATATCGAATAATTTTCACTGCTGAAATTCCTTTGAGTGGGCAAATTCCTCAACATATTAATGGAGCAACTACAACTGATATACCAGGTTCATATAATAATGAACTAAGTTAAGGATTAACACGAAGTCGAAATATGGGTTGTTTAATCTTATAGGCATAAGACCAGATCACCATACCGTCTAACATTGACAACAATCAAACACCCAAGTGTAAAATAAGAAATTGAAAGGGCAATGTATAATCCCATCTCAAATAAGCACGTCTAGATGAAATGATGCCCTAGAGGTCTATCCAACTTACAAGTAGTTGTTGCGGAAAGTCCATAGCCAAAACAAAGAAGAAAATGTTGACTAGAGCAAATACATACAAGGCCATCATAAAATCACCTGAAAACAATTGATGAAGTTCTGACCTTCTATCTAATTTACTCTATTTCTCTATAATCCCTAAACCAAAACCGACTTGGTTAAGAATGTGTACCTAAACACAAATACCCATTATAGAAAAAATTAAGGACAAACTACCAAAATCATGATCTTCGACGTGCATACGTAAACTCGTAAAAATTAAGCCTAAATTATAATAAATTGAACAAACCTATAAACCCTTAAAAATATTAGGTTAAAGAAAACCTTTTAAAATCAAAACCCATCAATTCATGAATGATACCAAAGGCATGAAAATTAGGGAACCTAATTTTAGAAAAAGAAGCACGAAATCACAATTAAAGATAATTGAAGAAGAAAAACTTAAATTCTAACAAAATTTAAGAAGAATCTTGAGAATCAAAGGGGTACCTAAAGAAACCTTGAAATGGACAAACACATTAAACCCCTACAAATATAGATGCAAAATGAGAGAAGATATGAGGGAGTGGAGGCAGTTTGAGGGAGTGTTGAAATTAATTAAAGAAATTAATTCAGGGGGTAGCTTCAACAAGAGAGAGGAAAGGTGTGAGGTGTGATTAGGTTAATAAGAGACGTATAAAGATTGGCTGATGGTGTGAAGAGAGGGGGCAGAGAGATGGAGATATGGCACACACTAGATAGAGACATCACCAATCATAAATTTTTTATATGAGAAAATAACCCTTTGCATCAATGGCCCAAATTAAATAGTTTGTAATTTCAACAGTCGAGTTTGGAGGGAAATTCAGATGTTGTAAGCTATGCAGGAAATGATGGCTTAACTGATTGTTATTATGTATTGTAATGGCATGAACTCCTTCATCCCTCTCCCAATAAAAGAACGAGAGAGAGGTTTACTGATCCATCCAAAAAGAGACAATGAGCATTCCATAAAGAAAGCGAGATAAATAAAGAGAGAGAGAGAGAGAGAGAGAGAGAATTACAATGTCATATAGTTAATTCTATCACAATTCGAAACTAAGAAGTGTGTTAAGTCATAGTTTATGTATATTTTTTAGGTTATGATATTGTTGATGCCTAAAAAGTATCTTATTTTTATAAAATGTTTGATGATGACAAACCGATCGAATAAGACTTGGGGACTCCCAAATATTGAAAGCAACAGCCCTTAAATTGTGCTAAAACCAATTAACCCACTCATCTAAACCCAAAGATGCCCCCTAAAGGATAAAACAACCCAAAAGCCCAAACATGCACAATTGACGATGTTCGGCATCTAGTTGAGATTTATTCTGTATTTTAACCCCCTTTAGGGTGCATAGCATTGTGGAGTTTATATAATAATATTCCTTATTTAGTAAATTTCTAATGAAGTATTATACGCCAATATCCAATACAAAACAATATAAGTCAAATGTTAGGACTTACATTGAAAAAGTAATATGTTCACTTTTTCAATTACATCTGATTCCACACCTATCTAAAGGTTGTTACATTAGTGGAATTAGAAAATACACTCAGCATGCTTTCAGGGGAAAAAGAATCAGTTAGAATAGAGTTCAAGTGATAAAGTGATGTCCAAAACAAGCTGCAGCCTAGTGTAGCCCAGAAAGCCCAGTCAGGTTCTGGCTTGAACCGGCCACGAATTGCGCTAGGTACCTGGTAGCAGGAACTCGGCTGGGTTCTTGGAGTTCTTCTTCATTTCTAAAATAAGTCTTAACTATTGTAGTTCTATCTGGGTAGGTAGTCCATTTAGATTAAGCCCATCAGGAGTTGAATTAAATCTTCTCTTCTTAATAAGCTTCATTTGCTTCAAGTAAGTGTTGTAAAAGGGAGCCCACCCCCAAGGGTTAGACATCAAGACTGTAGAGATCATTGGAAAATTGGAGAGATATAGAAAGTAAAGAAGCACACTCTAAAAATTGAATAGGAGACTCAACCAAAATCCTAGAAAATGATGAGAAAATGGTGAGAGAGTTAGAGAATCTGACCAAACCCTTCTCAAATCTATCCTTAAAACCTTCTAGGTAACAAGTCAAAGGTCGATATTTCTTTGACCAAACCCTTCTCAAATTTATCCTTAAAACCTTCTAAGCAACAAGTTAAAGGTCGATATTTCTTAATCTCGGGATTCTCTAAGTCACTCAGACAGGTAACCTAGGGCCAGCAATCTCTTAAAACCTCCTTCTCTGTTGCATGATTGTTTGTTAGTGTCATTAGATTTTAGTTTCCCGTATAAGTCTGTAAAGGCCATTGATGATGACAGATAATGTTATGATGCAGTCATAGTTATCAAACACCCAATCCAAATCCTATGATCTTACAATTTTACGATCCAAAAACCCTTCGTTGATCTAACTTCTACTAGAATCTTAAAGTAATTAGGATCTTATGATCCTAATTCAGCTCAAAAAAATATATGATATGATCAAAATACAATTCCATGATCCTACAATCGGATTTATGATCCTAAATAAATTTCATCAAGTGCTCATACTCAACCGAAATCGAGAAATTATTCTAACAATATATTTTTTGTATCAAAATTGCCACAAAATATAGTTAAGTTGAATTTCTATAATCTGTGTGAATATTTATTAAGATTTTTGTTGTTAAGTAATTTTCAATATTTCAAACAAATATTAGAATCTTACGATCCTTGACTTGATTTGATGATTTTGGTTGTAAAGATCACCCATCGATTCTAACTAGGATCCTAATTCTAATAGCATTAGATCCAGTCCATCACGACATCGTACATTTCCCCCGAATCTAGATCCTTGGTTCTAGCCCATGGAGTTAGATGATCCCCAATTATTTGGGGGCTTTTCATTGACCTTTTTAAAGCAAGCTTGTTTTCCCTTTTGGTGTCCCTTCAATTTAAGGTTCATATGAATTCAAACTGTAAGTTTCTCCTAAAACTCACGGTCGACTTTGTTAGTTAAGTTTACTCCTTTTTCATCTTAATTTAATTTTCATTTCCAGATTGGAGTGGAACAAGTTCGGGCTTCACGATAGT
>NCQV01121559.1:0-10847 GCA_002740545.1 Lophocereus schottii
TATGTATGTATGTATATATATACAAGTTTTAAAGTTTAAGTAAAATTATTAGGAAGTGCGACTATCTAAAGGATTACGATTTACGGGCTGTAAAGTCAAGTTTCAAGTATGACAGTTTTTATGGGCTTAGATAATAGTTATAACTTATACGTTTACCATGACAATTAGTAAGTTATAAGTGCAACCCATATGTGGCCTTGCATCTTATGTAGTTATGTGACATGCAATTGTCTAAACAATTGCGATTTATGTGTTGTTAAGTCAAATTTCAATTGAGATCATGTTATGATAAAACTAATGAACCAATCTAACGTCAATCATGATTCATGAGTCAATTGTCTTAACTGCAAGGCTCAATGCCAAAATATATATACCTTGAAAAATAACCAAAAAGAGAAAGCAAATAATATAATTTTTATTTTGACCCGAGTTTGATTCATAACTTCATGTTTGTCATATTTGGGTTGGTAAATAGAAACAGGTTGTTTCAAGTTGACATTTTCAATAATCAATTCAATGTTCTTTGGATAGCTCGTTAAGTGGTCACATATCAATATTGATTTGTCTTTGTGAGATTAGCAACTTGGTTTACATGTTCACAATGAGTCAAAACTCAAAAGCAGATACGATATATGAGTATGTGTTAATTATTATTATTATGGTGTTAGAATGCCTTGAATCTGTTTTTAACCCCCTTTTGCAAACCTAGTACGGTGGTCTCGCTGTATTTAAACATGTTACAAAGATAATTAAATTTACATTATGAGATCATATGAGTCACATTATTTGTCTCCCCCCCCCCAAGCTCAACTAATTGATTTAAGTCATTAAGTAAATTAAAAAGTAAGATAATATTGCTAGATTTTAATAAGTTAATGATTTGTTAATTCTACTTATCTTCTCATAATTCTTATTTTGACCAAATATTATATCTTATATAATTTTATTATGGATCTATCAAATTATAAATTAAAAAATATTAACTATTTTATTTTTCTTCTTAAATTTTCTTGGATTTCATTTGTAAATTTTCTTGGATTTCATTTGTGGTTGGACTTTCAGTTTTACGGACTTTGAATTTTTGGGGAACAAATTGAAAAATTAGAATCCAAAACCCTGCCCACCTGCCTGCCCTCAAACTCATGACTCTGTCTCAGTCTGCTCACTTTCTCGTTCTCTGTCTCAGCCAAACCCCATCTCCCACTCCTCAAAGTGAACTAACACCCTAGAAATTGCAGGAGATTCCAGCTGCCCAGCAGTACCACGACCCTCTTTCTCTCTGCTCCTCCTCACTTTCTCTCCCTCATCGGACGCATCTCTCTAAATCTCTGGGCTCGATCTCGCTGAAGCCTCAAGTTATCGCTGTTCTGTCGTTTCCTCCTCAACTCTGCTCTCCTCAGACGCTGGTGAGTTTTATTTTCTTCTTGTTCTTCTCTTTAATCCTTGTACTTCATTGGGTGCTTCAAGATCTGAGCTGGGTTGTGAAAATTTTGGTCTTTTGTTTGCATATATCTTCAATAGATTCAAATATTCAATTGCGGTGGTGGTGGTGGTGGTGGTGCCTGGGATGCGGGGATGGGGTTGGGCTTGTGAGGAAGAAGCTTCAAACAAATGAGAGCTTCTCAATTGTGGGTTTTCACCACCAAATTGATCTTGCCAGCTTTAAAAATCCCTTCTTTTTTCTTTTAGAGGTTTAATTTGAAACATACCAAGAAGGTGGAGAAGGAAGAAAGAGAAAATGTATACAGGCCATGATGCCAATGATGCCATGGCCATATTCAGCACAGACTCTGCCCCCCCAACTAGAAATATGTACTTGTGTATAAAAGACTATCGGCAAACGCTTTTTATGGTTCACCAAAGGCTCAAAATGTGCTTGCGTTTGTTTGGTTCTTTTTTCATTTCATTTCTTCCGTGCATGATATATCTGTCATAGTGGTTGTGGGAAATAAAAATTAGACATAACCATTTATGGAGGTGATTGCAACTCATCAAAATATGGAGAAATTTGGAGTCACAACATGATTAATTAAAGTTCAAATGTAATTTACATGACTGCGTCATCATCAATGTGACAACTTATCAATTGTTTGACTTTTGAACGTATCGGATCTATGTACAATCAAGAGCCATCATTGTTGTTTCTGCAAAACTCGCTGCCTCATCATCAATGTGACAATGTATCAAGTGATTTGGGTTGGTGGGCATCTAAGTTAATTCAATGAGTTTGATGGGTTGGGTTCATTGTGACTTCAATCAAAGAGGAAACTTGATCTATAATTCAAGTTGATCTGGTTGGAATTATCGTTCTCTTAACAGAGAGCAATGTATGAGGTCTCTTTGGATGCCTCCATCTCCTAATTTCGATCTTTATAGCTGAAATTTTAGAAAAGTATTGATGCTTGCAGGGTTGAATTTGGCCTAAATCATTGCAAGCTTTTATGTTATTGTGATGTAATCTTGGGTATTTCTGCTTTTATCAAATAGCTATAGTTGAGTGGACTCTATCCTTCTCAATTCTAGTTGTGTGTCCTGTTGTTTTGGCTGAGTTGTCTGACATTGGACCACTTTTCATGATTAGGTGGTTGCTCCTGTGAGAAACTGCCATAGGTCCCAAAGACATTTTGTTCACTATTTTGGTTGTTAACCTGCTTATGTTGAAATAAAACTACCAACCAAGTGAACCAACCCTTAACAAATTGCTATCTTAATTTTGGTATATATGTTTTTCAAACTAATTATTGAATTAAATGCAGGGAGCTATGGAAATTGAAGGACAAGGAAATGAAATGCATGCCAATACAATTTTGACTCCCATTCCTACGACAACAGCCCTTGATGCCATTGTTGAATATGATAAAAAAAGAAGTTCGGTGTGGCTAGATTTTATTGTGATTGATGGGAACAATTTCAGTGATGGCAAGAAGCGAGCACAATGCTCACATTGCAAGAAAGCAACTTTTATTGCTATTGCGCAATATGGGATGAGCAATATGAAGAAGCACTTGGAGAAGTGTAAGGCATATCAAGCTACAAAGGTATCTGAAGAAGGAGGAGGTGAGAAAAGGTTTGGACAAAAAGTTTATCGTGATTTTCTAGCTAGGGCGATCATAAGGCATGGGTATAGTTTTTCTTGGGTTGAGCATGAAGGAAATAAGGAGATTCACACATACTTAAACAATGAAGTTAGAACCATAACTAGAAACACAGCGAAAGCTGATTGCCTTAAGTTACATGATCAATTTAAACAACAACTTATGTTAGCTCTTCATGTACTTCTTGGGCGCATTTCTTTGACTTGTGATATGTGGACCTCTTGTCAAACAGAGGGATAGTTGTGCTTGACCGCTCACTATGTGGATTTCAATTGGAAGTTGACTACTAGAGTTTTAAATTGTCATCATTTGGAACCTCCTTATACTGGATCTATTTTATATGTTGCAAGAATGGGGCATGCATCTAGCAATGACAAAATGCAAGATGAATTAAGATCCAAACTTTATGAGATGGGGCATTCATTAAGTGATGGGGAATATTTTCATATTCGGTGTGTGGCACACACTTTGAATCTTGTTGTTAAAATGGGTTGAAAACAATTGATAATTGTGTTGTTAAGGTTAGAGAAAGTGTGAAATATATCAAGGGATCAGAGTGTAGAAAGAGGACTTTTGAGCATTGTGTTAAACGGTGTATGATATTAGAAAGCAAGGCTTTGTGGTTGGATGTGCCTACTAGGTGGAACTCGACTTATGAAATGCTTGATAGAGCACTTCTTTATGTTGATGCTTTTAAGTTACTTGCTTAAATTGATCCTATGTACAAGACTCTTCTAACAAATGATGAATGGGAGAGGATTGCAAGAATTCATAAGCTTCTTGGACCTTTTTGTGATATAACTCATATGTTTTCCGATAGTAAGTACCCTACATCGAACATGTACTTCGAAAATGTGTTGAAGATTGATATGTTCTTAAAGAAACAGTTAGATTGTGATGATCCAATTATCAGTAACATGGTCAAGGAGATGAGAGCAAAGTTTGATAAGTATTAGAGTGAGTATACTTTATTATTTATTTTTGCCACAATTCTTGATCCTCAATGTAAGTTGGTGTTTATCAAGTACTATTAAAAGAAATTCTATGAAAATAAGGATATGGCAATTAGAAACGTGAACGATATACAATTAAAGTTGGAGATGCTTCTTAGAGAGTATACCCGAAGCCCTACTCCTCGAACTCCTATTGCATCATCAACACCATCATCAAACACTGGCGGAGCGGGTTCAAGAATTGGAAATTGCAAACGCAAATTTGATTATTTGGCGGTATGTTTCTATAATTTTATACTATCTTGCTTTTCTTTGTTTTTTTAAGGGAACCGTAGTGAGATCAATCGAATTTTTTTCCCCCCAGTTTAATTGATATTAAGGTTATAAAATTTTATTTCTTAGTTCTACATATTAATTGCAATTTTGTATTTTGAAGGAATTTGATGAGAAGGATAGCAAGTATTCAAGTGGAAGTGAAAAGTCAATACTTGATACCTATTTGGAGGATCCCAAAATTAAGCGTAAAGTGGATTTGGATGCTTTAGAGTTTTGAAAAACCAATCAAGAGAAGTATGGTGAGCTCTCTTATCTAGCTCGGGATATTTTGAGCATCCAACTCACAACCATTGCTTCAGAGTCAATTTTTAGCATTGGAGGTAGGATTTTAAATAAGTGGAGAGGTTCTTACATTCATGAGAATGTGGAGGCATTGATAACAACCCGGACTTGGTTATATGGCTTTCAATGTAAGTATTGAATATTTTCTTTTTCATTTATTTATATTTATTTGTTTTCCTACTTTTGGTGAATTTTTGTTGGGCATTTTGTTTCACTTTAGCACAAGAAGAAGAAGAAGTTAGCAAATTATGTCAATAATCTTTAAAAAAAGCTAATAACTCCGTATATTGTACAATTCTTTGATTAATAGTTTTTAATGTAAGTGTTTATATGCTAGTATCTGCATTAAATTTTAATTTTGGTAATTTAACTTACTGATTTTTTTTGGCTTGTTTTTTCTATTCTAATGTTTTGCATTGTTTTCCATTGATGAATTTTTAACCAGTGCTTTTTAAATAGTAAATGAAATTGAAGATGTATTAATTCATAATGTATGTTGTTAATTCAATGATGGTTTGTCCTCTACTTCCAAAATGAAAATGAAGGGCCTTTCGTTAAATATAAAGGCTGGAGGGTCAATACCATTAACCATTGAAATTTTAGTGGTTGATTTAATCAGCAGTGGGCCAATTGAATCTGATATAATTTTGGAAATAACTTGGGTATCAAATCATTAGATGAAAATTGACTGCAAAGGTGGTAAAGTTATCCTCAGAGGTCATACAAGTGGTAAAATAGTCTTTTTATGGTGAAGAAGCCTAAAAAATTCCAATAATATCCTTAGTGAAGTCTTGCAGAATAACAAGAAAAGGGTGGGAGGGATTTCTTTATGAGGCGATAAGTAACATTAAGTATGGTCCAATCTTGGCAGAGATACCTATTGTTATGGTGGTCCTTGAAGGTTTCCCAATGATCTTCCTATATTACCTCTAAAACATGAATTGGACTTTGAAATTGAATTAGCTCTTGGTGCAACCCCCATAACTAGAACTTTCTATCACATGCCCCCAACAGAATTGAACATGATGTAAGCTAAATTGGAGGAATTTTTAGAAAAAAGTGTTTGTTAGACCTAACTTGTCAACTTGGGAAGCCCTAGTACTCTTTGTTAAGAAGAAATATGGGAGTATGTGATTGTGTATTGACTATCCAAAACTTCACAAAATCCCAATCAAAAATAAATATCCACTTCCTAGAATCGATGAACTATCTGACCAACTTTAGAGATCCTCTCTCTTTTTGAAAATTGATAGTCGGCATGATCATCATGAACTTCGCATTAATCTAAACACATTCCCAAAACTGCTCTTCTACACCGGTATAGACATTCTGAACTTGTTGTAATGCATTTTGGTCCAACCAGTGCAGAATGAGATTTTTTAGACCACATGGAACTTATATTTAAACCTTACCTTGCCCAATTCACAATAATTTTTATTGATGACATTTTGATATATTCAAAAAATGAGGAAGAACATGCAATAAATCTAAAGAAAGTCCTAGTATTTTGAAGGAAATCAATTGTTTGGTGAGTTCAAGAAGTCTGAATATTGGTTAGGTGAGGTGGCCTTTTTTGGTCAATTTTTTTCCTAAAGATGGAGTCAAGATAGATCCCCAAAAGGTTAAAGTAGTGATGAATTGGCCTACACCTACAATGTCTTGGAGATTCAATTTTTCTTAGACATGGTCAGATATTATTGAAGGTTTGTGGAGAATTTTTCGTGTATTGCATGCCTACTTACCAACTTAATGAAGATTACCACCATCTTTGAGTGAATCCTAGACTATGAGGCAGCTCTTACTGAGCTAAAGAAACATCTTTTAACTACTCCTATCCTACCTTTACCTCATATTGGTGAACGTTTCACTATCTGTATTGATGCTCCCAAGAAATGCTTTGGTTGTGTACCTATGAAGAAGGATAAGGTCATAGCCCATGCTTCATGTCAATAAACCCTTATGAGGTTAGCTATCCAACATATGATCTGGAATTAGCTATTGTGATCTTTGCCCTGAAAATATGGAGACATTATTCATATGGAGTTTCTTGTAAGATCTGCACTGATCATAAGAGGTTGAAGTATTTTCTTCATTTAATGTGATTTGAATATGAGGTAAAGTGATTGGTTGGAACTCATTAAGGACTATGATCTAGATATTCGATGCAGTCAAAAAAAGACAATGTAATGCAGATGCCTTGACTTAAAACTCTTGCCATAGCATTAATCTACTTCTCAATTTACTCCTACCAATTAAGGAAGACCTTGAAAAACTTTAGATAACGGTCGTTTGGAGTGGTTTTGATGGGGGACTTATGGCAATGGATGGACATTCAACCTTAATACATGATATTATTCGAACCCAACATTTAGACCTCATGCTTGAGAAAATAAAGAACAATGTAAATATTGGAAAATCTCTAACTTTTATTATACATGAGAATGATTAATTAAGGTTTTAAGGGCGCTTGTGTCCCACTAACTGCAAAGAACTAAAAGTGAAAATTTTTAGTTAAGTTCATCAAACGCCATAGGATGTTCATCTAGGGGGTAAAGTGATTTATAAAGATCTTCGATTGTGATCTTGGTGGAACAATATGAAAAAGTAATCGATGCATTCTGTGTCTAGTTGCTTAACCTATTAGGAGATGAAGTTTCAGCAACATCAACTAGCTAGGGAAATGGGTCATTAGAGTTTCAAAATGGGATGCCACATCCATGAACTTTATCATAAAAGGACTTCAACCTAAAATGGGAATGACTTAATATGGGCAATTGTGGATCATTTAATGAAGTCAGCCGCCTTCGAACCTGTTATGGAGGCATGGAAGGTAGGGAAATTAGCCAAGTTGTTTAAAAAAATGGGTAGATTACATGAAAATCCTAATAGCATTGTTCTGATTGTGATCCTCGAATTTTTTCATGACTACAGAGTGCCCTTCAAAAGGCATTATGGATGAAGCTTAAACTTAGCCTCTCTTATCATCTTGAAATTGATGGAAAAATAGAAAGGACCAATCAAACAAGAGAAGACACATAATGTGCATGAGTTTTGGATTCTTTATGGTACAATGGGGTAAATTTTGCACCGGTGGAATTTTTTTTTATAGTAACTGTTTTCATAAAAGCACTAAGATGACATATTTTGAAGCATTGTATGGCCACAAGTATAGATTCCTGATTTGTTGGAATGCAGTTGACAAAACTTTACTGGTTAGGTCATCAGTAATTCAAGATGTAATTAACAAAGGTCGGATGACAATATGGGAGCTGCCTAAGATAGACAATGGAGGTATCCTCAGAAGAGGCGTAGCCCCTTGGAATTAAAGGTTGGTGAAAAAGTATTTAAAGGTGTTGCTGTTTAGAGGCATCATGAGATTTGGTAAAGTGGGAAATTGGCCCCTTGATTTGTAGGTCCCTACTAGACTGTAAAGTGAATTGGTCCAAGTGTATATCACCTAGCATTGCCTCTTGAGCTCTTGAAAATTCATAATGCCTTCCAACTATCATACTTGCGAGAATACTTTTTAGATACCAATTGCAATCCAGCACGACAATATCGAATTAGAGCTAATTTGACCTAGGAACAGCCTATGCAAATTTTGGACTATCATGAGAAGCAACTGTATGTTAAAGTTATTCCTCTTGTCAAAGTCTTATAAGCTAACCATTCCACAACCTAAAAAACTGGGGCTCACATGGAGGCAAAGTACCTGCATCTTTTCTGTTGAGGAAAAGTTTAATGTAACTTTCAAAGATGAAACTTTATGTAATGGTGGAAGGCTGCACCATCTTTAATTTTGAATAATAATAATAATAATAATAATAATAATAATAATAATAATAATAATAATAATAATAATAATAATAATATAGCAATAATAATATAGCAATAATAACAAAAGGGATTAAGGCCGTGTTCCTTGCACTCCTCTTAATGTGGAAAAAAGGAAAAGTTCATCAATCGAATTACTACCCCAACAAAATTCATTGTACTAAGGGATATTACTGCATTATACACAATTAATACAATTAATATAGACATGTTATATTCCATAACCAAACCTCATCCTCTATAGCCCATAGTTCCTTATTTATCTATAAATACCACGTTAACCTCAAGCCAAATACCCAAGTGACATTATCCTCAAAGACCACAACATATCCCCTAAATTTCCTTTTATTTGTAGTCCCACGTGTAGTGCTAATGAGATAATCATCACAGTTGTCGTGGTATCACAGCCATAGCAATCCATACCTTTAAAAGAGCTTAATCTTGCTCACTATGTGCCGTGCAATCTCGTATCCAGTATCCTAAATTTTCGGGAGGTTTAAGGTTGGATGTCCCAATTTATTCTTAATTGGTAAGGTTGATTACATCTCATCTCCTTCAAATCAATGATCATAATGGATGTCAAATATCATTTTGACTATTTAATATACTTTTATTGGATGTTAAAATTGTTCTAAATGCTTTAGTTTGATATTATGGGATGCCCTATTAACCATTATTCATTGTTCATTGTTCATCATGTATTATTATTGGGTGATTACCTAGGACAAATTGTGTTTGCAATTTGTTTATTACTCCTTTCGGAGAGCCCTTGTTCATTGTTGGGTTACCAAACAATCCATTGTTCCCCCTCCCTCATTCTGTATAAAAAAAAAGAATTTCTAATGTTATTTTATATAAGGATGTGTTCGGTAGGGAGGAACGGAAAATGATTTTTCATGGGAAATGTTTTCCCAAGGAAAATAATTTTCCACCTATATTTTCTATTATTTGGTAGAATGAAAAATTTTTTTCTTTTCATTTTATTTTCTGCTGTTTGGTAGAATGAAAAACTATTTCCCAAAACAATAGTTTCCAACTGTGTAGTACTAATAGGCCAAGCTAATGGGTAGCCAATTATCTTAGTCATCAAAGAGGCCTTACAAAGTCATAATAATACCCAAAGAAGGGGGAAAAAAAAGAAAAAGATGGGTTAGAGGGTGAGGTGGTTGACAACTATCACTCCATTCAATTGTTGTCCTTGAATTTTTCAAATGAAATCCTCCTAAGTTTCTCGCTCTTTTCTAGCAAGCCTTGTTGACAGGGTGATCAAAAGCGCTACCCAAGAACTTCTCTTTAAACCCTTCGGTTTTCATCACTTCTTGATGAAGAACGTCAACGTCGAGCTTGGATTTAGATATTTTTTGTAGAGCCATGACGACTTCTTCCATTTGGGTGGAGATATATTGAAGTTCTAAATCATCGTCGCATATCCTCTTTTGACTTTTTCTTGATTCCAAAGGCGCACTTGCAGTCGATTATTTATCATTATCTTTCACAAACTCACTGTCACCATTGCCTTTCTATTCCAAATTTGTCTTATTTCCATGTGAGTTTATCTCAACATCATCAAATAACTTTGCACCACTTCCTTGAGCGACATCCTTTCTAACCACAACAGTCATTTCATCATACATATCAATTTTCTTATTTAGATACTTCTCATGAGTTGGATTCACCTATTAAATAACAACTTATTAAACTATATCACAACAGAATACATATGAAATTAAACATGAGCTATGTCAGTAGGTGTTGGAAATAATTTTGTTACAACAGAATGCATAACAGAATGCAGTAACTTTAATAGAACACATAACAGAATGCATATGAATAATGCTTCTGTAGCTTAATCATACTTGTACAGATTTAACTACCACCCAAATGATGCAAGCAAGCCACACAATCTTCCTGCAAGAAGTCAAACTTTTTCAATTCAATAGGCAACTCACACTAAACCCACATCCATTTCTCCAAATTAAGAAAAACAGGCAAAACCCCAAGAATCCTATGCTACTAATTACAACATGAACTCAAACTAATCTCAAGATTCATGATCAGAAGCTAAAAAATAAAACCCTATGGCAGCCTAATTAACATATCAGCAATTAAGAAAACAAAGCAAAAGAGATTAGGTAATCTCCAGGGAAACAACAATTGGTGAAAACTAGCTACTGAATCAACATCAACAATAAAAGAAGCAGGAGAAGATGACAAGACTGAACTATAAGGAGTATGGAAGGCAGTGGCTAAATAGTGTGACTAGACCACGAAAATCGTAAACACTGAACTGTCGTATGGCTCATTCGAATTTGGTCAATACAAAGTCTATACCCACATAATAGCATAC
>NCQV01121583.1:642-10976 GCA_002740545.1 Lophocereus schottii
CCCCCGGCCCGTTCCATGCGTATTTTTCCAATTTTCCCAATCACGTAACAGATTTTCTCACTATAAAAGCTCCATCAAGACCCCTGTTTTTGCAGACGCTTTCTTTCACCTTCATCTCTCTCTGACTGTTCCCTCGAGGAGAGAGAGAGTAGAATAGAAGAGAAGAGATTGAATGATGGATTGCAGCTCACTATGCCCGGTTAAATACACCGAGCATCGGAGCACCACCACAAAGCACCAGTGCCACCACCAAACCACCACCAAAGGTGCTGCTGAGAGATCCCAACTGCCGCCACCCACCAGAGTGGTCAGAATCTCCATGATCGACAACGACGCCACCGATTCCTCCAGCGACGAGGACGGCGAGCTCTTCGGCCCTCGCCGTCGCGTCAAACGCTACTTGAACCAGATCCTCATCGAACCTCCTTCTTCCGCCAAACAAGACACCTGTGCCTCTACCAATCCTTCCCTGCCGACTAAGAAGGCCGCGAAGACTTCTAAGAAGACGGCGGCGACAACCGCGGCGGCCGGCGGAGTGAGGAAGTTCCGGGGAGTACGACAGCGGCCGTGGGGCAAATGGGCGGCGGAGATACGTGACCCCAATAGACGGG
Source organism: Lophocereus schottii (assembly GCA_002740545.1). NCBI lineage: Eukaryota > Viridiplantae > Streptophyta > Magnoliopsida > Caryophyllales > Cactaceae > Lophocereus > Lophocereus schottii. Next base: position 1,254 of record NCQV01121583.1, read on the forward strand.
TCCGGCTCTGGCTGGGCACCTACGACACCGCCGAGGAGGCCGCTATGGTCTACGACAACGCCGCCATCAAGCTCCGCGGCCCTGACGCCCTCACCAACTTCTCCACCCCTGCTCCCAAGGAGCCGGCGGCGCTTGATATTCACGCGCTGTCGTCATCCACCGGGTACGAGTCCGGCGTCGACGCTGACGACAAAGTCCTCTGCTCTCCTACCTCCGTCCTCCAATCTCAGTACTCGTCCGAGTCATCCGAACCGGACCCGGTTCAGTCCACCGCTAGCACTAGTACTAGCAGCAGCTGCCACGTGGAGCGGCAGGGTGGGACCGCCGATTACCTGCCGTACTTGAACGACTTCTTCAACTTCGAGTCGCCGGCGCCGATGATCTTCGAAGATTCCTCGGCGGGTCAGCAACCCCACCCGGAAACATCCGCGTTTTTACCTGATGATCAGTTGTTCGATTTGGATTTCGATTTCGGGCACATGTTGGTGGATTCGTTTTGCGATCTCGGGTCAAGTAGTAGCATGACGATGATGAGTTCGTCGCCTACTTTATTACAAGTCGACGATTACTTCCAAGATATCAACGATATGCTCACATCGGATCCTCTTGTAGCTTTGTAGTTTTCTTTTCCGTTAAAGAAAAAGGAAAAAGAGATACATATCATCCAGCCGATAATCGGCGAGTTTTGTACCGGCGGCGAGTTAATACGCAACAGTGTTATATTAGTACTGTCATTATTTTCTTTTTTTGGTTTAAATTAATTTAGAGGCGATGATGATGGTGCAGTGTTCTTCCGCTGGGAAAGCAAAGCAGGGGATTTATGAGTGGTACGGTGAGATTGATTTTGTTAGTGGAATAATTAGATTAGGTAAGTTTAATTAGGGGATCTTCATGATGAGATACCAAGTACCGAGGCTTGTATAATAATTCAATTTTGGGTTGAGATTTATTTAATAAATGGAAATTCAAGTAGTTTCCGTTTCTATATTATCGGTACATATTTGGAACTTTGTTTTTGGTTTTCTACAATTTCCGTCATCTTTTGTTTAATATTCCACTAAAAAAGGTGATTAATTCAAATAAAATATTCCACTAAAAAAGGTGATTAATTCAAATAAAATATTCCACTAAAAAAGGTGATTAATCCAAATAAAAACTATGTTCAATAAAAAAAATTGTTATGTTTGTCTATAAAGGAACATGAAGAGAACGTCGGATAGGANNAATTAGATACTGGACGATCCTAATTCTGGCCCCCATGTATTGACCAGAGTTGTAGGCTTGACTTCGCTTCTTTAAATTTATCAGTAGTCAGTTAGTCACTTAGCTTTTTCAACACTATTGTCTATGTATTATATAGTACAATATAAGAACATATTATAGCACTTGAAAATTTAAACGCTGGCTTTATATCTTGCATTCAAATGCACATTTTCTCTCAAAATGTCACTTAAATCGAATGTAGTACATACACCAATTTCTAAGAAGAAAATGCCATTCTTTTGATTGATTTCTAAGAAGAAAGTGTGGCGTATATGTAAGTTTCAAGTACGGATATGAAACTACATGCAGCACTCATTTCTAGACCCCATACGCCGCAAAGTTCATGACTTCCTTGCATAAGTTGCTGGCAGGTAAACATAAAATGTAGATTACTTTGTGCTCAAAAAAGATTGTCCTGTTTAACGTTTTGTAAAATGTAATGCAACATTTGCACATCTATTATTTTTAGCTGCATACATTGCAAAAAATAATAAGATTACATTGTGATGAAAAAAATTCTAAAAATAAATCCAAATGACACTGGTTTCATCTTGTAAATCAATGTATATTTTAATAACTAATTGGCCAAAGTATACACACTTTGACCTTAAAGGCCAAAAATTGACATCCTGTTCGAAATTGAGAGAGTAAGATTTTTTGTTGAAAAAAATAACAATTTTATAATAAAAAAAAGAAACTTTTTTTTTATCAAAGAAAAAGAAATAAACATTTTATAGTGGTTTAAAAAATGGTCCGGGTGGTGTGTCTTTATTTGGTAATTTTGCTGTGGATGCTGTCGCCATACAGTGTCTTCAAACCATAAGGTGAGTACGTGGGGCCCATTTGATTTTTCTGCGGAAATAATAATCAGAATTACCAAATGTTAATCATCATTAATTAAAGAAAACAACCAAAAAAAAGAAAACGCAAAATGGTTTATTTTCAGAATGGGGGGGAGAGCGCCATGGTGGCATTCTTTTTGCCGCTCCATCCCACTGCCCACCCCACACGAATTGCCGCAATTTCCGCTTATTTTTTTTGGCTGGTTGACTCTCTCTCCTCTCGTCTCTAGAACGCCGATTTTTTTTTTAAAAAAAGTGATGATATGAATCTTGCGGTGACATACTTTCAAAAGTTAATAAATTAAATGATTAATAATTATTTAATTTTTAATGGTTATAATTAATTATCCGTTGCGAAATTTTAGAATTTTTGGGCTATATTAATGAGTACTTTGAAGATCTTGGTTTCTCATTCTAATGTCATTTATTCAAAGAAAAAAAAAGCAAATTAATTAATTAATTAGCCTCTCATTTACTAATCTTTTTCGAATCCTTAAACTTTAATTATAGTTGATTAAGTCATAGTAGATTTAGAAATTTTACATAACATTTTTCTAGTTGAAAATCTTCGAATTGACGAATACGTTATCTTTTAAAACAAGTTTCCAGGATTTTTATGTATAATTTTATAAAAGAATGCACTTACTGAAGCATCATAAGTGTTGAAATCGTCATTAGAGAAGTTGACGTATCAAATTTTTGTTCTAAACAAGAAAGACATCATCATATCAATGAAAATAGTTTCAAATTTCAAATTTTGAGTGTAATCTCCAACACCTAACTTGTCAACATTAAAACTTTCAACATCCTCGCAAGCCATTCACTTATTCATTTATTAATTTGCTTTGTACTTTTTATTAATTATTAGTAGCTTACATAATTAAGGATGCTAATGTTAATTTAAATAAAATGTAAACACAAGCTAAACTAGTGAATTAAACCACACAAACAGCTTATTTAATTTAATGGTAGACGATATTGCATGTTGTGTGCATTATTAGGGCATGATTGAAATGATTAAAAGCCTTAATTACAAACAATCTGTAAAGTGATGTAGGGAGGATGGAATGCATTAACTGTAAACATAATTGCCGAAGATCAAGTTAAATGTTGTCTTGTTGCCGGCCATATTTGGGAGGAATTTGAGTTGCCATTGGTCACCCAATAACAAATACTAGCTAGTGTACGTCAAGTGTCATGTAGTCACAAATACAACCACCAACACAAAGACAAAAATGTGAGTGAATTGCGAAAATGCTGAGCTCAAAAGGTGGGAAGGATAATGTGCTACGTACCACTAGGTTCGTTTCCTAGTCTAACATAATCATTATTAGTGTGATTAGTAGCTAATAGTCAAATAAATAACACTAATGTACCAAAAATAATTGAGACTTTTGGTTGACCACGGCTCATTTAGATACACTCTTTTTCGAGGGTATGCACCCTTAGGCGATCTATGTATACTTGTTTATGTTAGATAACGATTCTTTTTCTAAAGTGTACGTCCCTATCATGTTAAATATTTGTTTTATCTCTAAGCTCATTTGGATGTAATCGCATAAAATAAAGGATATGCAATCTGATTTTACGTACAGTCTTATAAAAATATAAAGTTAGCACTTACAAACTATTACTTTAGTAAATTAGTAAGATCACATATGTGGTCACCACATAAAGAATAATATAAAAATTCATTTAATGAATTTAAAACCAAATCTCATATAAAATCCGTTAAAAACGTTACTAATCAAAGGAGTATTCGTTGTCTAATTCTAGTAGTACGTTTAGCAGACCATGAATGACTACTTTAGCCGACCAATATATTATTTAGCATTATTATTGGAAAATTTCTAAACATATACTCAACTTTATCAATGCATTTTCTTTGTGGACATGCCTTAATCAAAATTTTAATTTAAATTACATCACATAATTTTCCATGGATTTTACTACTTCCATGTATTTCTATGACTTATTTGCCTTCAATTTTTTCCCCCATTAGACGATATATTTTCACGTATATATAATTAAAAAGAATCTCTAAAATAGGTAAATGCTACAGTATTTTTTTAACTGGGTGGTAAGTTTTGGGACCAAATATCAATACCTCCCCAAAAAAAAGAAATAAAGAAAGAGGAGCCTAATTACTTGATTTTTTTTTTTTTACAAACGTAAATAAAACTAAAGGAATGTTAAGCGCCTCTTCTCACAAGTGCACGCCCAACTACATCATATGCCAAAATAACCCTAAGAGATGGAGAAAAACAAATATATGAAGAGAAGGACGCTGCAATTGAGTGTCCAAATTTGGAAAGCCAGTCAGTTGCCACATGTGCTTTCCTGAAAATGTGGATGATGAGTAACTGGATACCTTGTGTCTGCCATAGATGTATATCTTTGATAATATTCGATATTTGCTAAGGAATTTGAATATGTCCTTTTAGTGCTTGAATCACTATCTTATTATCACCTTCAATAGCTATCTACTTGAACGCATCGTGAATTGCTAACCGTAGTTCGTCCCGCGCAATGCTCTCGCTTCTGCAACTAGAATAGATGTATTGCCATAAAAATGCGCTCCTACTTTCACAAGTTTGCCCATCTAGTCCCGAATGATGAAGCCTCCTACTGCTGATGAGTTGATGAGGGATCCATCAAAATTGAGTTTGACGAATCCCGGTGATGTGGGATGCCACCTCACAAGATGAAGTAAGGTAGTAGGGGAAGAAGAAGGTCCCTAAAAAAATGGTCAACCGACAGACAAGCTTGGATTCGTCACTCTGCATTTGCTTTTTTACTCGCACTATGCACGCAACAGGATTGACAATTTCATTATTGAAAATTGTTGCATTCCTAGATTTCCAAATACTCCACAAGACAAATGAGAATTTCTGTTCCAAGGTTGGATTGTGGAAGGAATGCATCTTGTTTAAACAATGCAAAAAATCCTAGCATCCTGTAGGAGAGATGGCAGATGGAATCCATCGATGCGTTGCCCCTAGATCCCAAACTTTCTTGACCATTTGGTAATCTTTGAAGAGATGTTCTGTAGACTCGATATCACATAGACAGAGGGGGCATATTGAACTGAAATTAAGCCCCCTTTTAAGAAAAGTACATCTTACAGCTAGGGAATTATGACAAAGTTGTCAAAGGAAGACGTTAATTTTAGGCAACGTGTCAATATTCTAAATCTATTTATAAGACCATGATGATAAGTTATGCGAATGGATGCCATGAGCTGCTCATGTAGCTGATTTTGTTGTGAAGGTACTTGAGCTATTCAATCCCCTGTAAAAGGAGTCACTAGTTTCATGGATGGGTATAGGGATACCCTGTATCTTCTGAACAACATGATGATTATTGAGGATTTGACTTAGTTTGAAAACGTCCCATTCTGAATTATCCCGAATAAATTCGCAAAGTATTTTAGCTTTAGGGTGGGCAATACTATCTTCGGACACACCCAGGATCACAACTAAATTCCTGTTTTCGACCCAGTTATCAAACCGAAAGGAGATCTCATCCCCTCTGTCTATTTTCCAGATAATACCTTTTTGGAGAAGACTTCTACATTTTAGTAAACTCTTCCAAATTGGGGAATCCGTATTTTTCCGTGTACAGTAAAATACCTAATTACTTAGTTAACAAGCTTCTATTTGTCAGAGACTCAAGAGGGAATGTATGTTAATGTTGAAGTGTGATTTAGACAAATAATATGCATGAGATTACACACCTCTGTTATGTTTTGAGCTTTGCTTATTTACCACTCAAAGTTGCAAGCAAGAGATATGTGGCCAGCCTCATAATTATATGTCCTACAAAACGAAATTTCAAGATAACTTTGATTATTTTTTTTTTTCCCTCGTGGCATTCGGAAGTCACGCTATTATGTATCAAATTTTTGGATTTAAAAGTCACATTATTATATATCAAATTTTTAAAAAATGGTGTAATTGAATAGCATAAGATTGTTACAATATATAAATTGTATAAAACATTATTTTTAACAATGTTTTTTTACAATTAGAAAGTTATGAGCACGATACGTCTTTGAGATGAGATTAATTCAATTAGGGTGTCATTTTAATTTGTATCCGTTGGCATAATTGATGAATGCTATAACTTTACCATTCATAATTAATTCTAATTATTAAAAATTTGATGAGTTTAGATTATTAGACATGTTAATTTTAATTAAGGTAAAACATTTAAGAAATGTCTTGCTACCAGACATATGTCATCACTCTTAAGTAAATTTACTTAATTATTATCTCTAACACTGAGATTTTATTCTCGACTTCATATGTCTGACATCAGAATACGGCGTGCTCTATTGTTTCCCTTTCTTTTAGATTTCTCATTTTCAATTATGTGATGTAGCTAGGCGAACACAGGGAATGTAAGGATCAAAATGGTTCACTGGAGGTTTTGTCTGTTAAAAAACATTTTCTTGAAATTTTTACATTTTTCCCAAAGGAGGAAAAAGTAGATTTTTAAGGTTGGAACTCTGATGAAAAGATACATTATATTCTCTAAAGTTTCGATAACAATACTGTATGAAAGACGTTTTGGTTATCTACAAATGTAACAACACATCGTTCCATACAATGGATAAATGATTAGATGATACAGTTGCTCTTGAGTTTTAGGAGAAAAATGTTAACTACAACAATTATTGTCGATGAACAAGTAAATCAACTGTTAAAAGTCATGTCACCAACTCAACTTGATGCATGGCGAAGTTAACTGTGGACTGACCTTAGAGTAGTTTTGATTTTATATGGTATTTCCATGATAGATTTTAGCTTGATTCAGCTCATCATCATCACAAAGAACTAAGGTGAGTTGAATGAACGTTATCTCTTTCACGTCACTAGTACTATTAACTTTTCCATTCGTGATGATTAACCAGCTAATTAATCACATTATTGGCATTCACAAATTGATAATTAACAGTGCAAGTCTAAGTGTGTGATGGGAAATATAAAAGAAAAATTCCATACTAACAAGAGTGTGAAAACGAAATTAAGGGGGGAAAGGGACGAATGTGCGTACTTGCTGGGTTCCTTTAATTCCCAGATTATATGTCAGTGTTTGTGGTTGCGGGTCGGCTAAAAAGTTGGTGCGTTCTTGTGGGACAGACAAAGCTAGCTTGTTCCATTTGAATTCTTCTTGTGTTTTAATTTACGCATTAATTATTATTATTATTCTTCTTCTTCTTCTTCTTAGGGTCCGGCCCCATTTGTCGAGGTAAGTTTGAAATTTATTAGTTGTATGTTTTTTCCCAACTCATCATATCTAACTTAGTGTTAATTCATGTTGACAAGTATTGATTAGTGTCAATGACAAGTGACAAGTGCTGAACTAACTAATGAAATATGAATGCTAATGAGTGCTGATAGTGCTTAATTTTTATGAGTGCTGAACACTAGCCATTTATAACCTGAAAATATAACAAATGCCGGTCACTCTTGAATTGTGCTGATGAGTACACTAATCAATGCTGATAAATATTAATCAATATTAAAAAAATAACGATAATTAAATTTTTATTAGAAGTTAAAAAGGACAAGCCCTAATATATGCCTGATATAGCACTTCATTTAATTTACAAATGGTGGGGTTTGGGTCAAAATTTTGCAGCCTCATGTGAAATGTCTATTATGCTTTGCTTTGCTTTGCTTCTAATTTTCTCCATTCTACACTTATTTTTCTAATACGACCTTCCGGATGTGATTCAGATGTGACAACCAAACAACAAGCTAGCTTCCTGTTATCGTCTTTTAGTTATGTTAACAGCTGATCTAATCTAATGCTCCACTACTTTGGCTACTCGTAAGCAGTGGCATCATCTGTGGCTCACACAAGTCAGACCTTCTCAAATGATTATTATTAATTAATCTGATGCTTGATTTGTAATTTATATACATAAGATAGTCAAATAACCCAGACTTATGCTTTTTGTGAACTCATTTATTTGGACTAATATATTGAGATGTGGCAGTAATATCTATAGAGGTAAGTTTCTCTACATATAGATCGCTCTAAATTCCGTAAAAGCAGGATCCACACTGAAAATTATTTGTGTTGTATATTGAGACGTGGCCTAGGTAACCCATTTCTCATAGTTCCCATATCAATTCTGCTTTTGATTAGAGAGTTTATCCAAATTTTACCTTATGTATATAATTATATTACAGCATTCTTATGATTTAAAATATTCATTCATTGGGTATAGTTTGGATGCCTGCAATACTCATAAAATTTATCTATTTTATTCGATAGTTGATAAAACGTATGAATGCATGAACACTACATCTGTCAATTTGGATCGGCCATGTTAGATACGGGTCGGGTGTATTTGAATTTGGATAAAATACGGGTCGGGTATATTATGGATTCAGGTAAAATACAGACAGGCGTGTTTCAGTTTTACGTATTTCGGATCAACCCAAAAGGTTCGGAGCTTTTTTTTAGTGAATTATTTCTTTTTTGTCAAAATCAAAATTCCAGTATATTTATTATTTAAAACTGTTTGTATTTAATGAATAAGCAGTATAATTGTAATTTCTTAAAAGAATATAAAAATTATTCAAGCTTTTCAATATGATATATGAATGTCATGTACAGGTGGACAATGAGTCACGCTTGAATAGGTTGGCACATATGTTAAAATATTAATAATGGATTTAGTCTTTCATGTGCCGGCTCATTTAAAGCATGTTAACAGGTCCCGGCGATTCAACCTGTTAATAACCCATTTAACAATTCGATTGTTTGTTAATTAACCTACCATTATATTACATACCTAATCAGGTATGCTTTAATTATTAATGGGTCGATCCTAACATAAACACAAGTTGGTCCATTGCCCAACACTAACATCAAGTTCGAGAGTCGAGATCAATTAGAATGAAACCAAACGAAAAAATATTATAGAAGCATAAGACATTACAATTATCTATTAATTATAACATCAAAATTTTAGATTCTTATAGAGTAATATTATTTAAAATGCGATGAGATTTATTCTTCTCACTAAGAATATAATGGTATGACTTGAGCATTTTTAATACTTGTTTTATTCTAAATTAATTTTCTTAAGAATTGATAGTTCCTTCATGCCATTTCAAAAAATTGTTCCATTTATAAGCTGTATATGATGTTATTTTCTGAAAATGAACTTGGAAAAGAACGAGTATCATCGTCTAATTTGCAATGGAATGTGATAATTGTATAACATCTTTCTAAACGATTCATTATAATAGAAAATCATTATTGTTAACGGGTTAAAATTAAAGAAAAACAAAATGAGGACATAATATTCAGATTGAGCAGGTGGCTTCAGGTTCAGGTTGGGTTTGATCCGAAAATTTGCGTATTTTCGGGTTCAGTTTATTTCAGATGCGGGTAGAGAAAATCGTGTTCAAAACCTAACATTTTGGGGCAGGTTCGGATCGGATTTTCAGATCGGGTCGATTTTTATCAGGTCTAATGAATACATATGCATGCGAATGAAGTATGCATGAAGCACTTGAAAAAAAGGTTCAGTGTCGTAAAGTCAACTCCTCAGTTTACTTAAGTACGTATGTGTGTATGACAACAGAACGATTGG
>NCQV01121584.1:1584-16725 GCA_002740545.1 Lophocereus schottii
TTTCCAACTCCTACAAAATAAATGAAAACATTATTAAAAATCTAATTTAACAAATTATTTAGAGAAAATATTAGATGATAAAAGGGTATAAAATATCATAATATCAGGTTGGACAAATACCCCCACACCTAAGTTTTGCTCGTCCTCGAGTAAAACAAAACTAAAAATCCTAGAAAAAGAAAATCTTAACTCACTTTCATAGGAATCATAGCTGCACCTAGCATGAGCAACAAGCCCTTTAAACCCCTAGGTTACTCATAGTGGACGAGTAAGGTCTCGTGAGGGTTTCCAGAAGACATACCCACAAAATCTACAAAAGAAAATATTAGCAGAAACTCGAAAATCTTTTTGCTTTTTTCCCTTTTTTTGGGTTTTTTTTTAAATTTTCATTTTGTCAAAAATTAGTATGTACAAAACTGAAGAAAGATATATACATTCTAATCAACTAAATCACCCATGTAGCAAAGATATTGGTTTGCATGTGGACAAAATGTACACATCAAGACTCTCTACCCCATGAATGACATCAAAGCACTAACGTTTCACTCCGCTATACATCAAGACTTTGAATCCATCCCAGTACTCGTGTGCATGTGTATCATCCTCTTAGGGTTCAGGTTTACCAAAATCAAACTCAACCCCATTCGACTGACTCAAATTACATTATTAGCCTACCAACAACGGAAGTAAGCTTTCCCAGTGGCAGTATTGCCTCAAAGGGTAATGTCCAGCAGCGCATGCCTCAAAGGGTAACTTGCCATTCCAAATTTCATTCATTTTTTCCTTTTTCTTTCTTTTCAATTCCTTTTTTTGTCAATTTTCTCATTCCCATGTTTTTCTCTCTTTTTTTCAATTTTTTTTTCAATAAAAACCAAAGTAATTTTATCAAAAACAAGTGGCAGAGTCGATCATAGAAAACCAAGACCTTAAAACAATGAGGATGAAATAAATAGGGATTGGATTACACAGCGATGATGAACAAATGGAGTTAGAATTAGGGGTAAGAATGACACGCAGAGGATTGATACCTAACATGTACATCATGCATATATACAAGCTAACAATCAAAGCACAGGGCATTTAAGTTGATCAGAATAGTACTAAGCTTCCCAAAAAACAAAACAAAAATCTTTTGGATTGCCAAAGTGTTCTTCAAAAATTTTTTTTTTTTAAGGATTTTCAAAATTGTTTTAAAGTTTCCCCACCCGCACATCTAAATCTCATAATGTCCTCATTGGGAGTAAAAAGAAACACACAATACAATCAAAAAGAAAAATAAATATATAAAAGGAAAAGGCGACTCAAAAAGAAAGAAAAGACAAGACTCTAAAACTCAAAAAGAAAACAAAAATAAAAGACAACCACAAAAATATACAAAAGAAAACAAAAATAAAAATAGAGGAGATAAAAATGAACGATTATACCAGGTCAGGTGCAGAATTACACTTAAGCTATGACTCAAGAAATTTGCTCAAATAGAGTCATATGGAGCATCAACCACTTCATGTGAAATGGAACATCGCTGCTGAAATTAAAACTTGTTAGAGCACGTAGCAGTTTATCAAACACAAAAGACCAACTCTCAGACAATTAGCATGTGAGAGTTTGTACCAATTAGAGTACATCTACCACAATAATGCAGTACAAGTGAGGGCCCTCTTCAGCTTGTCAAACTATTGGGCCCAATCAAAAAATGGATAGACGTACTTAACAGTAGCTAGCAAGTAGGTCATTGGCCTAGAGAGTATATCATCATGAATGAATGGCCTCGACAAAATAGTGAGCCCTAAATCCACAATCCTTTAAGTTCAATGCGCATGGGAGTCTAGTCTGAATCAAAATGTTCAGTGGCAATGGCCTAAGGCTCAACAAATTTGGACTTGTGAGATTCAAAAAAAAAGTCAGGGTGGATGGGGTCAAAAGAAAAAGATTCGTACACATATTCACATCCAAACCCACATGAAAAAAATTCATATTCTATGGAAAGAATATCATCATAAAAGTCTAATTTAGTAGGTGGAGCTTCCTCCTCACATGACTCCTGTGAAATAGTATCGTCTGACTCATGTAACTTGTGGTGCTCAAAGTTAGTCATGATGTGCAAATCTAACTCACTAGGGTTCCCACATTTATCACCCTCCTCAAACTCAAAAGAATCATTTAAAGTGGTGGGCAGGTCGGCAGAAACTAGGACATCCTCAATGACGTCCGTAGGTGAGCTGGTGTGAGGTGCACGGCCTTGTGATAGAGATGTAAGGAAGTTCCCCTCTTGCTCTACACTAGGCAAAGGCATGCCATTATTCAAATCGGGCCGAGCGAGATAAGAGGGCTCATAATCATCATAGAGACTTGCACAGGTAGCATCAACATCAGCACAATATGGGCAGTTACAAGTATCATGATTATAAGAGTCACAATAATCACATAAAACAAGGGACACACAAGAATAAGGGGGGTCATGTGAACACACAAAGCGATCATGAGGGTAAGGATTGGCATGAAAAACACACTTATTAGGAATTGGGTATCCAAAATTATTTTTAACTTGTTCAAACTCGTAAGCGTTCCTAGATAAATTTTCAATGAAATTCCAAACTTCATCTTGAGTGTTTGATAATAATCCTAATACACCCCCAGGACAAATAGACTCAACATAACTCCCAGATGCAGAATTTAGACCCACAGCAATGACCTTACAAATTTTCCATTTTTGAAAATTTTGATTCAATTGAGCACGATAATCATTAAGTCTCGAAAGATAACTCAAAAAGGTTCATGTTCATATTGTGGGAAATTAAAAATTGGCATTCTTGAATTTGGTGTTTTTTAAATTTTAAGAATTTTTCAATTGTTTTGGATTTTCAAGTTTTAAATTTTTTACTTTTTTTTTAGGGAAGAAAATGCATAAAGGACACTATTTACAAACTAATGACTAAAATAAAAGCAAAAGACTCAAAGAATTAGGTGAACAAAACAAAATAAACTAACAAAAATAAAACTATGCTGCAAAAATAAAAGAACGACTCAAACATCAAATGGTAATCTAACATAGAAAATAGAAAACAAGTACAAACAGAAAATAAGGACATTCTATTTGTTTTTCCCTTATTTTTCCTTCTGTTTCTGCTTCCTACACAAGTACTAAAGTTGTTAGCCCTCTTATTTTCCGCATAAAATAATAACAAAAATTAAATTAAATGGACTAAATAAAAAGCAAAATATAAACTTGAATTAAAAATCAAAAATAAAAGAAAGCTCCACTAAACTAAAACAACTAAAACAAAACTAACGAACATAAAATCGAAAAACCAAAGATACGAAACGAAAATAAAAACGAAGTCAACACAAACAATTAAACTACAACTCGGCTATGCAACCTAATTTCACAACGCCATCCCCAGTAACGGTGCAAAAAACTTGTTGTGGTTTTCCCGCAAGCGTATGGTTTATCGTTGTGTGAATTACGGGTACCGTCCTCAAGGATGGTTGTGAAATTAGTTTACTAAGTTGTATTCGAAATTACAACTAAATAATAGATTAAGCATCACCAAAGTCAAGTTATTCTACCAATGACTAAACTAAGTAAACAACATCAATTCATGGAAATGGAGGCCCTCGCTTACAAAGACATGGATCCAAAATGCAATCGAGCTACCAAACTGTAAATATATTGATCATACCAACACTTAGCCGTAATTATTTCATAAATCTTGAATGAAGAAAACAGAGGAACGAGAACGCATGAACGAGCAAAGCAGAAGAAACAAGTGAACCCATTAGAGCAATCAAAAGCAAGGCCCAACAAAAACCAATCAAAATCTTGAAGACCCGGCTTCTTGCAACTTGAAGTTCTTGATTAAATTACCCAAATTGTCAATTTAAAGCTCTTGATTTTGCGAATGAAAGAAGTAGAAGGAAAGAAAAGAAAACTAAAACTTAATTCTTGAAACTTCAAAATGAACAAAAAAGAGCAATATTGGTCTGGAAATTCAAGCTACCCGACTCTCTACTTTACTCTACCTTACTGCTCTCTGCCTGAACTTCATACTCGTTGCTCTGCCATTCAAGCCTTCTTTCAAGCTCCAAAAATCGCCCCATGGGTTGCCTTCATTGACGCCTTGTAACCGAAGGATTAATGATGGTGATGATGATGGAAAATGAATGAGAAGAGAGAGAGAGAGGGAGTAATGGCCATGGAGGGGAAGAGGAAGAGACATGTCGTGCTCTGTTCTTCGACTAGGAATGTCGAAGGGTTGAGGAAGAAGAAAGAGAAGCAAGGGGAGGGGGCTGCGTCACGTGCAATGCATGTGATTAGTTAAGTGAAAGAGGGGGAGAGAGACATGGGGCTGCATAAAGGAAATGTTGGGCCGGCCCAACGAGAGAAGAAGGAAGGATAGGAAGAGAAAAGGGGAAAGAAAGAGAAGCAGAGGAGCAGGCCTGGTCTGTTGGGCATTGGGCTCGGTGGGAACGGCAGGCCCAAAGGGGGAAGGAAAGAAAGGAAAGAAAGAAAGAAAGAGAGACACTGGGCCGAGAGAGAGCGAAAGGGGAAGGACCGGTCTGTTGAGGACCGGCGTAGGCCTAGCCCGCGCGTGAGAGGAATAGAAGGCGGGCTGGCATTTCTGGGCCTCGGCTTCTGCTAGGTTCATCTAGCTTCATTTTCTTCTTCTTTCTTGTATGCTTCAACCTGAGCCAGCTCTAGTACATGTTTGAGTAAATTTATTTATTTTCTTCAAGTTATTTCCAACTCCTACAAAATAAATGAAAACATTATTAAAAATCTAATTAAACAATTTATTTAGAGAAAATATTAGATGATAAAAGCGTACAAAATATCATAATATTAGGTTGGGCAAATACCCCTATGTCTAAGTTTTGCTCGTCCTCAAGTAAAACAAAACTAAAACTCCCAGAAAAAGAAAATCCTAACTCACGTTCATGGGAATCACAGCTGCACTTAGCATATGCAACAAGCCCTTTAAACCCCTAGGTTACCCTTAGTAAACGATTAAGGTCTCGTGAGGGTTTGCAGAAGACATACCCACAAAATCTACAAAAGAAAATATAAGCAGAAACTCGGAAATCTTTTTGTTTTTTTGCCTTTTTTGGGGTTTTTTTAAAATTTTTGTTTTGTCAAAAATTAATATGTACAAAACTGGGGAAAAATATATAATTCTAATCAACTAAATCACCTATGTAGTAAAGATATTGGCCTGCATATAAATAAAATGTACACATCAAGACTCTCTAGCCCATGAATGACATCAAAGCACTAACGTTTCACCCCACTGTACATCAAGACTTGGAATCCATCCCAGTACTCGTATGCATGTGTATCATCCTCTTAGGGTTCAGGTTTACCAAAATCAAACTCAACCCCACTTGACTGACTCAAATTACATTATTAGCCTATCAGCAAAGGAAGCAAGCTTTCCTAGTAGCATTATTTCCTCAAAGGATAATACCGAGTAGCGCATGCCTCAAAGGGTAACTTATCATTCCAAATTTCATTCATTTTTTTCCATTTTCTTTCTTTTCAGTTCCTTTTTTTTCAATTTTCTCATTCTCATGTTTTTCTCTCTTTTTTCCGATTTTTTTTTCAATAAAAACCAAAGTAATTGTGTCAAAAACAAGTGGGAGAGTCGATCATAGAAAACTAAGACCTTAAAACAATGAGGATGAAATAAATAGGGATTGGATTACACAGCGATAATGAACAAATGAGGTTAGAATTAGGGCTAAGAATGACACAAACAGGATGCAGACCTAACATGCACATCATGCGTATATACAAGCTAACAATCAAAGCACAGGCCATTTAGGTTGATCAGAATAGTACTAAGCTTCCCAAAAAACAAAGTAAAAATCTTTTGGATTGCCAAAGTGTTTTTCAAAAAATTTTTTTGATGGATTTTCAAAATTCTTTTAAAGTTCCCCCATCCCCACACCTAAATCTCACAATGTCCTCATTGGGAGTAAAAAGAAACACACAATACAACCAAAAAGAAAAATAAATATATAAAAGGAAACGGTGACTCAAGAAGAAAGAAAAATACAAGACTCTAAAACTCAAAAAGAAAACAAAAACAAAAGACAGCCACAACTATATATAAAAGAAAACAAAAATAAAAAAAAAGGAGATAAAGATGAACGATTATACCAAGTCAGGTGCAGAATTACACCTAAACTATGCCTCAAGAAATTTGCCCAAATAGAGGCATATGGAGCATCAACCATGCCATATCAAATGGAACATCGCTGCTGAAATCAAAACTTGTTAGAGCACATAGCAGTTTATCAAACACAGAAGACCAACTCTCGATAAAATTAATACAATGAACATGTGAGAGTTGGTACCAATTAGTGTACATCTACCACAATAATGCAGCACAAGTGAGGGCCCTCCTCAACTTGTCAAACTATTGGGCCCAATCAAAAAATGGATAGACGTACTTAATAGTAGCCAGCAAGTGGGTCATTGGCCTACAAAGTATATCATCATGAATAAATGGTCCAGGAAAATTAGTGAGTCTTAAATCCACAAGTCCTTTAAGTTCAACGCGCATAGGAGTCTGGTCTAAATCAAAATGTTCAGTGACAATGGCCTTAGGCTCAAGAAATTTGGATTTGTGAGATTCAAAAAGAAAGTCAGGGTGGATGGGGTCAAAAGAAAAAAGATTCGTATTTAGCACACATATTCACATCCAAACCCACATGAAAAAGATTTATGTTCTATAGAAAAAATATCATCATTAAAGTCCAATTTAGTCGGTGGAGCTTCCTCCTCACATGACTCCTGTGAAATAGTATCGTCTGACTCATCTAACTCATAGTACTCAAAGTTAGTTATGACGCTCAAATCTAACTCGCTAGGGTTCCCACATTCATCACCCTCCTCAAACTCAAAAGAACCATTTAAAGTGATGAGTGGGTCGATAGAAATTAGGACATTTTCAATGACGTCCATAGGTGCCCTAGTGTGAGGTACAAGGTCTTGTGATAGAGATGTAAGGAAGTTCCCCTCTTGCTCTACACTAGGCAAAGGCATGCCATTACTCAAATCGGGCTGAGCGATATAAGAGAGCTCAAAATCATCATGGAGACTAACTTCAGGTGTAGGAGATCCTAAACTAGAGTCAGGCTCAGTAGAATTCTCCCTACTTTGATTAAAACATTGAGACTATTCAGCAATCCTCGTTTTCATGTTCTCTATCAGTTAATTCATTTATCTTGTTTTCCACACTTGCATAGGTAGCATCAACATAAGCACCATATAGGCAGTTACAAGTATCATGATTATAGGAGTCACAATAATCACACAAAACAGAGGACACACATGAATAAGGGAGGTCATGTGAATGCATAAAGCGATCGTGAGCATAAGGATTAACATGAAAAACACACTTATTAGGAGTTGGGTATCCAAATTTTTTTTTAACTTGTTCAAACTCCTAAGTATTCCTAGGTAATTTTTCAAAGAAATCCCAAGCATCATCTTGAGTGTTAGATAATAATCCTTGTACACCCCAGGATAAATAGGCTCAACATAACTCCAAGATGCAGAATTTAGACCCACAGCAATGACCTCACAAATTTTCTATTTTTGAAAATTTTGATTCAATTGAGCACGATAATCATTATATTTCGAAAGATAACTCCAAAAAGGTTCATACTCATATTGTCGGAAATTAAAAACTGGCACTCTTGAATCTAGTGTTTTTTAAATTTTAAGAGTTTTTCAATTTTTTTGGATTTTCAAGTTTTAAATTTTTGTACTTTTTTTTAGGGAAGAAAATGCATAAAGGACACTATTTGCAACTAATGACTAAAACAAAAACAAAAGACTCAAATAATTAAGTGAACAAAACAAAATAAACTAACAAAAATAAAACTATGCTTCAAAAATAAAAGAACTTCTCAAACATCAAATAGTAATCTAACATAGAAAATAGAAAATAAGCAGAAACAGAAAATAAGGACATTCTATTTTTTTTCCCTGATTTTTCCTTCTGTTTCTGCTTCCTACATGAGTATCAAACTTGTTAGTCCTCTTATTTTCAACATAGAATAATAACAAAAATTAAATTAAATGGACTAAATAAAAAGCAAAATATAAACTTGAATTGAAAATCAAAAACAAAAGAAAGCTCCACTAAACTAAAAAAACTAAAACAAAACTAATGAACATAAAATCGAAAAACCAAAGATACGAAACGACAATAAAAATGAAATCGATGTAGACAACTAAAATACGACTTGGCTATACAACCTAATTTCACAGCGCCATCCCTGGCAACAGCGCCAAAGACTTGTTGTGAATTTTCCGCAAGCGTACAATTTATCGTTGTACGAATTACAGGTATCGTCCTCAAGGATGGTTGTGAAATTAGTTTACTAAGTCGTTTCGAAATTAAAACTAAATAGTAGATTAAGCATAACCAAAGTCAAGTTATTCTGTCAATGACTAACTAAGTAAACAATAATAATTCATGGAAATGGAGGCCCTCGCTTATAAAGACAAGGTACCAATATGCAATCGAGGAACCAAACTGTAAATAATTTGATCCTACCAACACTTGGCCGTAAGTATTTAATAAATCTTGAATGAAAAAAACAGAGGAACGGGAACGCATGAATGAACAAAACAGAGGAAACAAGTGAACCCAGCAGAGCAATCAAAAGCAAGGCCCAAAGAAAATCGATTCAAATCTCGAGGACCCGACTTCTTGCAACTTGAAGTTCTTGATTAAATTACTCAAATTGACAATTTGAAGCTCTTGATTCTGGGAATGAAAGAACTAGAAGGAGAGAAAAGAAAACTAAAGCCTAAACCTTGAAACTTCAAAACGAATGAAAAAGAGCAATATTTCTCTGGAAATTCAAGCTACCCGACTCTCTGCTCTACCCTACTACTCTCTACCCGAACCTCATGCCTGTTGCTCTGCCATTCGAGCCTTCTTTCAAGCTCCAAAAATCACCCCCTGGGTTTCCTTCATTGACTCCTTGTAACCGAAGGATTAATGATGGTGATGATAATGGAAAATGAATGAGGAGAGAGAGAGAGGGAGTAATGGCTATGGAGGGGAAGAGGAAGAGACATGTCGTGCTCTGTTCTTCGACTGAGACTATCGAAGGGCTAAGGAAGAAGAAAGAGAAGCAAGGGGAGGGGGCGGCATCACATGCAATGCGTGTGATAAGTTAAGTGAAAGAGAGAGAGAGAGAGATGGGGCTGCACGAAGGAAATGTTGGGCCGGCCCAACATGAGAAGAAGAGAAGGATAAGAAGAGAAAAGGGGAAAGAGAGAGAAGGAGACGAGCAGGCCGGGTCTATTAGGCACTGGACTTGGCGGGAACGGCAGGCCCAAAGGGGGAAGGAAAGAAAGGAAAAGAAAGAAAGAGAGAGACTGGGCTGAGATAGAGAGAAAGGAGAAGGACCGGGCTGCTGAGGACTGAAGTGGGCCTAGCCCCTGCCTGAGAGGAAGAGAAGGCAGGCTGGCGTTTCTGGGCCTCGGGTTCTACTGGGTTCATTTAGCTTCAACTTTTTTCTTCTTTCTTGTATGCTTCAACCTGAGCCAGCTCTAGTATATGTTTGAGTAAATTTATTTATTTTCTTCAAGTTATTTCCAACTCCTACAAAATAAACGAAAACATTATTAAAAATCTAATTTAACAATTTATTTAGAGCAAATATGAGACGATAAAAGGGTACAAAATATCATAATTTCAGGTTGAACAGAATAAGGAATCAACATTGTTCTTTCCCTCTAAATATGCCCAAACAAACTCAGCATCTTCATATTGAAGTGCTTCCTTTCTAACCTTCTTCACAAAATTATTCATGTCCTGTTTTGGAAATCCCACTTTTTGATAGCTTCCAGCTTGTTTCACCAAATTCTTCATGAGAAAGCATCGAGCTATGCCTATTTCTGGCATTCTTATAATTTTTTTGAGTCTCTTTTGGAATTTTCCTATGAGATTTGATATTATTTCAAAACAAAAAATCACATACAAAGCAGCAAGGTTATATAATAATATTATATGTACAATATCATTAAAGAAATAGTAATTTTAAAAATAATTCTAACCTTATATATAAGACATCACTTGGTTTTGTAAGGAGATGCACATGCTTAGTTTCAAACTTTGTCACAATCTAGTAATCACAATCTCTAATCCATATGAAACGCATCTCAACTTCACATAAGCATCTGGTTAAAGGTCTTAGTCTTCTGACTCGGTCAAGATTATCTATATGCTTTTTTGCTCATGTAACCCTTCAACAGAACATTTATAAATCCTTGAAATTGGATGTCCATCTATTCTACTTTTGCGTGAACCATTTCNNTGACTCCAAAACCTTTGACTCTTCATAGAACCTATAAAATTCACCAAATAACTCCAGAGTTTGAATCTTAATTTCTTCATATCTTCCGGAGTAAAATCCCTAACCTTGTCAAATGTTTTCCATAACAATGGCTCTTTTAGGTCCTTTAAATTTTCAATCAATATAATGTGATTCTTCACATTAGAAAAAGATGAAAAATAGATTCCATCATCTTCAATCATAAAATCTTCTTGTATGTGAGAATTGACAGGGATTGTTTCATTTATCTCTCCATACCCAAAATTACTCTCATCATTGCTTACATCCATAATATTCTACATAAAATCAATTGACCGCTACAATTTACAAATTGATAAACAATAGTCAAAGCTAAACATAAATAATTAAAATTGAATTAGGGTTTGTGCCTTGTTGTGGAGTGTGGTTGCCACTAGGTTAAGAGGGGTAGCTAGAGGGCACACGACAAGTTGACACCGAATAAACAGTGATGAGAAGACGGCGTCATCGTGGTGATAGATGGGAGGCTAAGTACAGTCCTGTTGGAGTAGTGGTAGAGGCAGCAAAATTGGATAGGTTATGAGGGGGTGAAAAAATAAAAAGATTATGGGTTGAAATAAAAACAGAAGCTTACTTCTACAGGGAATTGAAACTACAACATCCTAGATGCTGGCTAGTGCACATAACCATGAGGCTGAGTTAATGAACATATTATAATGGTTGCACCATAGATATATATATAACAAACGAAACTAAGAAAATGGCTTATACTCAAGTTGAAAGTATCCGGTAACCATGTTTCCCTTTGCTCGGCATTGGCTACACAAACTACCCTCACTGACATTGGCCCATTGCTTCGCCATGACATTGCCATCTCCCAGCCGACCGCGCAAGACCCCTTTCCTTGCCGGAAAACAAGGACTTGGAGGGAGGGCAACCCTTACCTTGCTATCTCATCCCCCAAGAATATGGAAACCTCACAGGAAAATATGAAGCTCACCAGAAAAATTGATTTGTTGAAAGCACCATTACCGTAAATGTTTGTAAGCTTGGGTAGGAAATTAAACATAAACACCAACTAAAAAATCAGGTTTTTTTTTATCATTTATTACAATTTGATAAGTTTAAGAAAACAAATTTTCCACAAAATTAAAGATTGTAAATTTGAAGAGTTAACAATGAATCATGCCACTTGTACTGCTTATATTGCGGGAGTAATCATAATTACCATTAAGCGAAAATCACTATACCCGTTTATAGTTAAAACTTATAATTAAAAATATTTGTCATATAAATAATTAATTGTAACAAAATTCTGTAAAAAGTTAATTGCAATAACGACTAATAGCAATTAGTTTACAATATAGGTAGTACATATTTGAAATTATGATGCTCGCTAATGCTTGTATAGGACAAGAACAATATCAATTAGAAGTGTGCAAACATAAATTGCATGAAAAATGATGGTTTGCCGGAACAATAGACAAGAAAATTTAAAATTGTTAATGCTTGTATAAAGTAAAAACAAAATCCAATCCAATTAGCGTTATAGGAATTAGGAATTGAAGCATATAGTTGTATGTGAAAATTAGTAAGATACATGAAAAAACTAAAAAGTAGCTAGGCATTTAAACTTCAAAGATTCCAAGGTTTCCCAGCAACAGGAAAAATCACCTATTTAGGAGGTGATGGGGCATCTTTTTTTCCTATTTTAATTGAGATACTTCAGAATAATGTATTTTGAGGAAGATGAACTAAGAGTAAAATTTAGAAGAATCATATCCTAATGTTTGTTAACTAACAAAAGGGAAAGAAAATTGATCATGCAAGATACATTGATAGAGATTTTTCAACAAATTACAATATTTTGTGTAGGTTAATTAAATACAAGGATATATTTGGGTTTCTCATTTGTTCCCGTTGCAAAAATAGCCTTTGTTTAAACTAGGAGTCTATTTTCTATGAACATAAATTAAATTCTTAGTTCTACGATGCAATATCAATTTCAGATAAAGAGACTGAAAACTTAATTTTTGAAAGCCCCATATGAGTAATGTATCTATTGTACTTTTACCTTTCAATATGGACTTTATAAAAGACTGCTAATATCGCTAAACTATTATATAAAGAGATAATAGGTATCGTTCATTGCACATCTTCAGCTTAATTAATTAAAGTTAGTCCTAATTACATTTGAGTTGAATAGGTTCGATATATATCTATCGAATAGGCTTGTAAAGAAAAAATAATTAGTATTAATTTTGCAAACATAAGCTGGTGTTACTCATTAATTAAGGTCGCACATGCAGAAGTTAAAGTATAAAGGTCTAGTAAAATTATTTCATTTGCCCAAATAAAATACGAAAACTTATTCTATTAATATCAGAATCTAGATCTTAACACCAAATAAATAGTTTTATCAGTATCCTAACACCAGATTGAGCTAATTAATTGTGGCAAATAAAGTCATAGAGGGGTAGATTGGCGCCTTAAAACAAACCAATGCTTTGTATACACACAATAGATATCATCAAATCAATGTCAATATGGTAAATTTTAAAAAAAACAAAAAAAGAAGATAGAGCATTGCAAGGAGTGAGAAACATTACTACATTTTTGCATCAAAAGGCAGATCCTTCGAAAGTAATACAATTGGGGGTAATGAAGAGAGAATATCTAGGATTTCAAAGGGGAAGAAGATTTGGAGTGAAGATCAGGGGTCTCTATTTTCCCATCAGATTTCGTCTAGTCGATTTAGGAAGCTACATAAATGTGGATTCCTCGTAGAATTTCATCTTTCTTTCAGAAGAAAAAAGTCGAATACCACCGGATGAAGATAGAGTGAGATTGGGAATTGAATTACATGAGGTAGTTTGAATGCAAAGAGGGATCTAGATGTGTTTCAATTTTAAAATGAGGATGGGTATTGGATAAGGAAGTTATGTTGTCTTTTTTGTTTCTTTTTTTTTGTGCAAAATCTAACCTTAATGAAAGGCAGAGATTTATTCTTGTTGAAAAATCAAGAGCTCCGACACCTACTTGCTTGACATCTCAGCATTATAGGACGGAAGGTCGGAGAATAGACAACACTTTTACCTATATTTTTCTTTCTAGGGGAAGGAAGAGAGGTCAAAGGGATGTATAGTATCACGAATCTTCATTATCGACTTTATACACTAAAATTAAGTATTTTATAGTTTGTATTACTCATAGTCCATACTATAACTATTTTTTTGTTTTTTATAATAGCCAATGAAAAACTAATGTGAATTTCTGACTGTTTGATCCCTAAATGATGTATTACGCTGGGAAGGAAGGGAATGAAAGGAAAGTTTAAGTTCAAGGAGAAAAGAAGGGTGATGGTGGCGTGTGGAAGAGAATGGCGTGTTTGGGAAAAGGGGTATAGGAAACTGGAAATTGAAAGATCAATAGAACTGAAACGATTCTTAGATATAGATTTCACCACTAACAATTGTTTCAGTGCCCTTGATCTTTGGTTAGGCTACAGATTTCACCACCTAACTAAGACCAAGGGCCCTGAAACAATCCTTAGTGGTGAAATCTATATCTAAGAATTGTTTCAGTTCTATCAATCTTTCTATTTCTAGTTTCCTATACCCCTTTTCCCAAACATGCCATTCTCTTCCACATGCCACCATCACCCTTCTTTTCTCCTTGAACTTGAGCTTTTTTTTCATTCCCTTCCTTCCAAGAATGATACATCATATTTGGCATTAGAACCAAGTCTCATCTTTGGCCTGCAATAAATCCCCACATGTTTCCCCCTTCCTGTCGTGCCACAAAATCCCAAAAACACATATCAACCACGATCTTTCGCCTGTCCATCAACATCAGCAGCATGACACTTGAAGAGAAGTTCGAAGCCCTCATGAAGAATTATCAAGAAGTGACTTCAACTGATGAAGAGTTGAAGAATTAGAGAGAAGAATTGAAAAGTCAGAACGAGTACTCGCACAAACAGTTGGGAAATAACATGGCACAGAAACAGAAGGCACTTGAAAGCCCATCTGGATCAGTTCATAGTGATGAAGAAGTAAGCAACTTGGTCAGTTTTGTCAAGTGAAAAAAACCTCTAAGAAGCATTAGAGAAGGTAGAAGAGCACCCCGCAACTCAAATGATTTCAAAGTTGAAATTCCTGAGTTTGAGGGTAAGTTAGATCCTGATGAGTTTCTAGAGTGGTTACACACCGTTGAGCGGATTTTCAATTACAAAGACATTCCAGGAGACAAAAAAGTGAAGTTGGTTGTGCTTAGATTATGAAAGTATGCATCCCTGTGGTGGACGAATCATTGTGCCAAGAGAACCAAGAACAAAAAAGGAAAGATTCGAACCTGGGAAAAGATGAAATCAAAATTGAAGTCCCAGTTCCTTCCTATAATGTATATTCATGACAGTTATTCTCAATTTCATAATTTGACTAAGGGGAATCTAACTATTGAAGAATATGCAAGAGAATTTGAAAAGCTCCTGATCAAGTGTGACATATAGGAGCCTGAAGAGCAAACAATTGTTAGACACTTGGGTGGTCTTGAACCTAGGTATGCCAAAGTGGTGGAATTGCAACAATACTCAACTTTCAATGAAGTTTGTGTCTAAGCCCATAAAGTTGAGCAACGAAGAAAAACCCATATTTTTGCTTGGAATACAATAACAGTAGGTTCCAAGTTCAAATCAAAATACAAGCCCGGTTTTGTGTCCTTTATTACTTCAACTTCATGAGATTTAAGTCCAATATTTTACCATGTGTTTGAATTTCAAAAAGTTAGCTTTCGAATAAAGCA
>NCQV01121627.1:0-11079 GCA_002740545.1 Lophocereus schottii
GCAATCGACCAGTCATCTTGTAGAGAGACGAAATTGCTGCAAACACTTTACAGGACCTGTTCTTCATAGCTACACTTGTATCTTATGCTTCAAACACTTCACAGGACCTGTTCTTCACAGCTACACTTATATCTTATGCTTTAAACACTTTGCAGGACCTGTTCTTCATGGCTGTTCTTGTATCACTGACTTGAATACCTGTTCTTGATAATCCATTAGTCAAGCAGTTTTAAGATTTGAGAACAGCAGTAAGAATCTATTTGGAAAGCCTGTTTGGAACAATAACAACACTTGGATTTGTTATCATCAAAACCTTATACATTCTAACAGTTAGCCTTGGTGATCTTCAAGGAGAAGAGTTTGTGATAGATAACGATCATGAGGAAGCCAAAGGAGATTGGATTCTTCTCATAATCCAAAAAGACATAATCTAAAAAAATTTCATCTTTCAATTAAAAAGTAAATACGTATATGAAATGATGGAAGGTGATATGGAGATAAAGGATTGTGAGTATGATGTTGGAAAAGGTAATCTCATTAATTGAAAAAAATATCCTTAAGTATAACAAAGATAGAAAGTATAGGTATATCTATGTTGGAAGTGCCCAAGTTCAAATCACTCAACTACAATATTATGCCAAAGATATTGATCTTTATACTTTACTCTGTGATATTAGACATACCAAATTTAATAATCAAATTATCACAGGGATAAAGACCAATTTATATAATAGGTCAGTAGGATTCAATTGCCGACCAGGATATTATGTGAATCTAAATGATGAATTTGTTAAAAACTTCCCATCCCTTAAGATAAAAATAGTTGGGATGGCCATAAAAAGATGAAGATATCTTTTAAAGATATTTTGAAAAATAATCTACAAATTAGATAATATAATAGACCCAAAGACTAAGGTAACAATAATAGAAGTAGAAAAACTTGAAAGTCCTACCCCTATGCAAAAAATCCAGACGATTAAGTCCAATACTCAGAATATAAAAATTGATCGTTCATAGATATTTACCTTTGCCAACCCTACAAAAATCAATAAGAAAAATGTAATAAAAATTGATGAGGAAAGTAAAATTACCATTAAACCCCAATTATTAAGAAGTATGAGTACAAGATCAGATTGGGGAGAAGGATCCTCATAAGCTAAACAAGAGCTTAAAGAAGATGATGCAATTAGCATGACCAGTGAAATGAGTAGAATGAGTTTTGAACCTGCTAGACATAGTGTGGGCAGAAGTGTGAGTTTAGAAAGAAAGGTAATTGGGTATAAAATAAGAACTGTTAGTGAACTAATTTATGAGGATGAATTAGTCAAAAACATGACTATGAAGATTTGCTATGAAGCTAGTAATACAAATCCCAATAGCATTTATATCTCAATAAAGGTATGTCCAAATGGATATAATAAATATGAATTATGTGTGTACATAGATAGTGAATGTTCTGTATGCTTTGAAAAAAGATTATTATTTCTACAGTTTATGTGAAAAAGAGCTAAAAATCCTTTACAAGTAAGAATAGTTGATAATAGTTTTATGAGCTATAATGAGACAATAGAAGGATTATCCGTAGAATTAGGAGGAGTTCCATGCATTATACCAGTTCTATGGGCTACTGATCGGCTCTCTCATGATATGATTATTAGAAATAATTTTCAGAAATTATATTCGTCATTCACCCAGACCATAAATCAGATAATATTCACAATAAATGATCACTCTGTTCCTATTGAAAAATTAAGTAAAGCTTACACCCATTAGAAGATTGAGTTTACACACAGTCAGCATTGTGAGAAGGTAATGCCTGCACAAAGAGAGGTAATATTAACAATCTTATTACTTGAGTTATCTATTAAAGAGCATATTGTTGAACAACAAGAAAAATTATGCAAAGAACTCTACTTTGACAATTCTCTACAATTTTGGGATAAAGATAAAATATTTGCTAAAATTACTTTAGTAAATCCTAACACTATTATCCGAGTCAAATAAATGGTGTATATACACCAGGATATTTAGGAATTTGATAAGCAAATTAAAGAGCTTCTAGATAAAGGATTAATCAGGAATAGCAAGAGTCCTCACACTAGTCCCGTTTTCAAGGTAAGAAATTATGCTGAAGAAAAAAGAGGAAAAGCAAGGATGATAATCAATTACAGAAAGCTTAATGATAATACTGTTTTTGATGGTTGTTACATCTCTAATAAAACAGTCCTTTTTAATAGAATTCAAGGTGCCTCTTGGTTCTTGAAAATGGATTGCAAAAGCGATTATTGGCAAATAAAAATGGATGAGGAAAGTATTCTTTTAACTGTTTTTAGTATCCCACAAGGACATTATGAATGGATAGTAATGCGATTTGGTCTTAAAGATGCATCTCAAATATTCTAAAGAAGAATTGATAATATCTTTAAAGACCTTAATCATTGTTATTTAGTTTACATTGATGATACCTTGCCTTTTCCAAATCTAAAGAATAGCACAAAAATAATGTTTAACCTGTCACTCCAAGATGCATCAATCATGGTATTATGCTTGGTAAGAATAAGTGCATTTATGCCGAACAAGAAATTGAGTTCTTAGGTTTAGAGATAAAAGATGGACAAATTATTCTACAAAAATATATTTTGGAAAAAATAGAAAATTTTTCTGAAAAAATTTAAGAGAGAAAACAGCTAGAAAGGTTTCTTGGATGCCTTACCTATGCTGCAGACTTTATTAAAAACCTAACAAAATTAAGAAAGCCGTTGCAACAAAAATTCAAGAAAGATGTGAGTTGGACATGGACGACTAATGATTCAAAGATTGTCTAAAACTTCGAAAAAATGTGTAAAAATCTTCTTGTTCTTAATTTGCTTAATGAAAGAAATGATTTAATTCTTGAGTTAGATGCTAGCAATGAACATTAGGCTGCAGTACTCAAAATCAAAGAAGGAGAAAAACTTTGCAAATATTGCAGTGGAAGCTTTAATAATACAGAATACAACTACCCCACGATGAAAAAAGAAATCCTTGCAGTCATATGGGAATTGAAAAGTTCTTCGTCTTTTTAGCCCTAAAATCTTTTCTTATTCGAACTGATTGTAAAGGAATACTTAGTTTTGTGAAAAAGAATTTATCAAATATGTAAGTGCAACGACGACTCCTACGTTGGCAATTATAGCTTAACTAGTTTTCCTTCTCTATTGAATATACATAGGGATCGAAGAATTCTCTAGCAGACAGTTTAACTCGAGAACTCACTAATGGTGATCTTCAAAGCTGACCTTCTGTCAAAAAAAGAGGAAATTCTTAATAAAATGACATTCCTAATTGAATGAGTTTCGCCTTTTAGTAAAGTCTTTATTGATAACCTGAAATTTCATACAAAAAGTAGATCATGTTTTGGTCTACTATTTACAATGTACCTAATAGCCCAACGTTTTTTTCCTTCTAGAGTTACAAGTTAATTACTTACGGTGTCTTTATGATATTCAAGAAAAATAAGTTCTCATGTTTAAGAAAAATGGTTCAATGAGTGGTATGCAGCGTGCATTGACTTTTATCATCATTATTCCTATGATATTTGGGAGTCTTGGGTTACAACTATCTATTTTCTCTATAAGTCTGTAGTTGGTGGTGTTAATTTTCTAACAAATTCAATATCTCCAAATGACCCTATCATTAAAGTTTGGGAATACATGAGGGTACTTTACTTTATAAAAATTCTATATCCAAAGTTCTAATTTTTCTCAAGACTAATGAATTTCAGCAATGCATGTTCTGAAGAATCCATTGGATTCTTACTTCTCCTGAAAGTCCAACAAAATTCCAGTTAGCAGATGTCTAAATTTGAAAGTGTATAGTGCATTAATCGAATATGAAAATGAAAAAGCTAAATCAGCTCATTATCTTATTCAGATCATTAATTATGATGATCTCGATGATCAACGATAAGAATGAGTTTCTGAACGATGAAAATTAATTACTGATCATGCTTTAGTAAGAGTTATTATTTTTTTCAACATCTATCATCAATGTTGGGCATTAATTAAAGAAGAAAAAATATTAATACATTATGAAAACACTACTTATACCTATGGTAATGAGTTTAAAGAGTACATGAAGGTGGAGGGAGCAGTCTCAGAAGATATCTTTGATTATCTATTTGATGTTGGAGCTAAAAAATTCTTATTAAAAAAAGAAAAGAAATATCTTCTTGAGTTGTTTGAGAAATGAGATCCAGAGCATTTTCAATTAGATGAAAATTTTGATGATTACCAGCTAATGATAGTCTGAAAAATATAATTGGAGATGAAGGCATGCAGAATCTTAATAATGATAACTAGTCTTATCATCATCAAAAACTTTGAAAAGGAGCTGTCCCATGATTGTATTATTTTAACAAGTGTCCAGTATGAAAAATAAAATATGTACTGTAGTCATGTGAAGAGTCAGAGTGTACTGTAGCCATATAAAAAATTAGTGTCTAATGTGGTCAATAGAGCGTTTGATGTACCCTAACTCTTTTATGAAAGGGGATGTCGAATGCGGAGAAGGGACACGTCATTTGAGCATTAATGAGTAAAAGAGAAGTTGAGATTCTCTATTTCTCTATAAATAAGCATCTTTAATGATCTTACCTTAAGTCCTTATTCAAGATTTCTATTGTAATATTTTCACTTTCAAGCTTTCAATAAAAGAAGTTTTCCAGTAGAGAACGTTATTCAATTGAACTTTATATCTTAAATATTATAATTTCTTGATTAAAGTTTCCCTATCCTTGAAAAAGATTAAAAAGCTTGATTAGTGACTACAGTCCAAGGTGAAAAATGAAAAGAATCTGTGTTGTGCCTAATTTAAGGAAGGTAAGGTTGAAATTAGCAATTTCTATAAATCGGAAGTTAGAGAAACGCCAAAACCTAACATCGTTTAATTATTTTGCTAAGTATGGTTGACCTATAACCATAGAAAATATAATATTTATGATATAAGTAGTAAGTTGTGATAAGAAATACCAGTAAAGTCATTATAAGAGAGTTAACCATTTAAAAGGTAGTTAAAAATTAAGAGTATAGAACCTCAAGATAGTTATAACTCAACAAAAAAGAAGTAGGGTCGAAAAAATTAATATCGAAAACCTGAGAAGTGGTAGGCGCAAAATACCCTAAAAATAATCTCTATAAAAAAGACTATTGAAATGTACATATACAAGGTAGCATTTTTCAAGCGTTGACTTGACTAGTAGTCTTCTGTATAAGACCAAATAGTCTTTCAGCAACTGGAAAGCACACGTGATCGGTTATTAGACTAGTTGCTCAATCAAAATCATAATAATAGGACGTGGTTGTGAATAGTGGGTACCATCTGGCAAACGAATTCCTTGGTTAAAATAGCCTTTTAAATTAATATTATATAGAGCAAGCACTTCTCTTCATGGTCTCCTAAGTTGTTTGTTTGTTTGTTTGTTTGTTTTTTTTTAACCGATTGCTCGTACATTAATTGGGATGAACTAAAGGACAATTACACATCTCGCGCATGTGACAATTAAAAATGTATAAAGAATGAATAAGAAAAGGTCAATATCCCAATTTTCAAAATCAATATTATTCATGATTTCAGATGCTCAATTAGGTGTTGATTTTTATGTAAGTCATGTTTGAAATAAACGAATAATCTACACAAGTGTACGAAATTTGAATTTATATCAATAGCTAATCAGCAGAGTAACTCATTACCTTATAAATATATTCAAGGTCACTTAAGGGCATGTTCTTTTTTTTTTTAACAATCAAGATCCATTATTATCATCATTCGAATCAGGAACATTGGATTATGGATACAATACATTGAAAAAATAACGAATATTGCTTCAATGATTAAGAAAGTTTTAAATCTATAAAAGGCAAAGTTGAAGCACATTGCAAGGCACAAGAAAGAACTACATCGTAAAAAGAGCTCAAGTGAAATCATTCTTAATACTCTCTTGTGTATTTATTGCTCATTCGGAAAGTGAGATTTGTAACAAGTCTGGGAACTTAATTGGATAGCTAGGTGTTGAGAGACCAATACTTAGTGAGTGTGCTAGTTGAGATTCCTTAATCGAATAAGATTGGAACACTAAAAAGTTTGTGAAGTCAAAGTCATTGGTGTGCACTTCTTAAGTGAACAAAAAGTGGAGGTGATAAAATTATGATAGAAGAAGTACCTTAGGTGGTGACTAACCCTTTTTGGAAGGGTGAACGTCATAAACATATCTTGTATTTTGTCCCATTTTATTTATACACTTTAATTTTGTTTATTACTGATATTGGCGACTAATTAATCTTTAAGGTTGTCTTCTTTGAAATTGACAGTGCAGGTTCAAAGGACATTGCAATTTTTATGAAATCTTAATCTTAAGATATCACCCTATTCATTCCGCTTTAGGGTGATGCAACATTGTCTTTTGGAACCTTCAATGAGCACAGGAGCGGAGTCAGGATTCAAAGTAAGGGGGGCGAGATTAATGATATACATAACATAAACTTTAATTGTTCTAAAAATGAAGTGCGTAACTAATATATTCAAGAAAGTTGTCCTCGATGAGATCTCATATTTTGAAAGTAAAGCATGATATCATTGTTCGACAGATTTTTAAAAAGATTCAAAAAAATTATACAAAAGGCAATACAAAGAGTCGAACCTACAACCTCCCACAGAAAACAACAAGCCACCAACCAATCTACTGTGCTCTTCTTTGTAAAATATCTAAGAACTAATTAATATATATCTCGTTTTTTACCCTAACATTCCACATTTAACTTTTTCTCAAAAAGTTGGGGGGTCAATTGACCTCATTGTCCCTTAATGGCTCCGCCATTAAATGAGAATATTGTACACCGATCCATGAATTTTTAAGTGTTACATGTATGTCTGTTAATTTGAGATAAATTTCATGATGGGAAGGTGATAGACTCAGAGTCAGTTTGACTTTTGGATCTATAGTGTTATAAAGTTGGCATGCCCAGGTGCATGTGGATGTTCATATAATTTTGCAAGGGTAATTAAGGCTTTGAAGCTTGAGTTAAATGTTATGTTCCTTAAAAGCATGTTGCATGGATAACCCATTGATGATTTTTTGATGTAGGCCCATAAATTGATAAAGATGTTAATGATTAAACTGAAAAACAAAAATTACATGCTTATTGATAAAGATGTTGCATTAATAAGAGGGTAATTTTGAAATGTTTAACCTTGCATGGTTTAGATCATTTTTATGAAGTTTTTCACGCTAATGGAAGTGTTGAATTATAAGCATGCTATTATTGATGAGATATCTTGTATAACATTTCTTGGACTTTGTGACATAGAATCATTGAATCGATCCTGCGCACTTGAAAAGATGAGTCACGTGACACTTGCACCAAACTAGCTTAAATGCTAACCAAATCGCTAAGGCGAGTGGAGCTGAAGCCCACAACACAGGATGACTTTTAATGAACCAAAGACATGTTTAGAAAAGGGCATCTTGAACCTTGAAGCATGCATCAAGAGAATGACTAAAAGTCAAATAAAGCATGCAGTATAGTTGAATTGATCCTACGCACATAAAAAGATGAGTCACATTACACTTGTAATGGATTAGCTTAAGTGCTAATTAGATCACTGAGGAGAGTGGAACTGAAACCCATAAGATATAGTCACCGCTAGAACACCCACCTCCAGAGGTGTGGCAATTCCATGAATGGATGTTTAATGGGTACAAATGAAACTGATGGGTGACTAATAGTCATTAAATTTTTTACAAGGAATCTCGAGTTTCAGTCCTATGATGCAGTGTTCTTCGGGGGTTATGGCGATTATAAGGTTGAGCAAGCTTTCCTAGTTTGGCCCAATGTTGTCTTCGAAAAGAGCTGAAGGAGAGAGGATAACTCTTAATGAACCAAAGGCATGCTTTTGCAGAGTGGCAGTCACAGATTACTCTTGGAGATTCACTTACTAAGGGTGATGGTGGGGTCGATGCTATGAGATATTTGGGTTATTCTCTAATAGACACTCACGAGGCCCGTTACCGTGTGTATGACCGTAATAGTGCCCCTCTAACATAATTGTTGAAATAATCCTATATAGTACGTGGTGAGTAGAGACCTCTCCTACGGCATCTTAGTTAAACACGTAAGTTCACTAATTTTCCAACTAAAATAATTTATTTCAATGTTTTTCTACATAGATTTTTATCGTGATTATCATATAGTAGTGCTACATCATGCTGATTCAATGCATGGTGGCTTGCATAAAAATTTCGAACGGCGACACAATTACATGAATGATGCATGGCTAATTAAGTATATCGATGGACATGGTTAAATTGAACATTACATCTTTTTTTTCAGATTTTATAGTGTCAAGGTGCTAGGGGGGACAACCCAGACCAAGGAACAACAATAGCAACAATAGACCATAATATGCTCCAAGATGGGGCCAGATGTACACCATGAGATGCATCAACAGCTAGCCCATTTTGCAGGGCAGGCAACATCACGATCAAGGTTGTGGATTAAAGATTTAAATTACCATATAAGAGGGTGAATAGGGTGATTACAGAAATGAAATTAAACTTGAAAATAAATGCTGAAATTAAATTGAGATAATACATAAGAATATTTTAACGAGGTTGGACCTCAACTAGATTTTAATTACCCGCCTAGAGTTTTTCAACTCTAAGATTCAACTCTCTACTTCTCTTATTAAGATGAACTCTGTAACACGATCTCAGAGCTTCGCACTTTCGAGATCCCAATACTTAAACCAACCACTTGATTTAAGTATGGGGGAGTTGACCTCACAACTTCTAAGTTCACTCCTTAATAAAAAATAATTTCTCACAACTCAATTTTTATCTCAAAGCAATGAGTAGAATAATAGCTCAATGTATAATCTCAATACTTTTTCCACTTCATTCACTCCCTTGTTCTTGCTCTTGTGGACTCTATTTATAGGATTAGTAACCAAGACATCAATCAATCAAGAAAGGAAGGTTCTGATCAGAATATCTTAAAACATCATTTCAGCCCCTTGAAATCTGCCCAGCAGATCTGATTTGATTTTTCAACAAATTAACCAAAGTAGGTTTCGACATGTCGTTGCACAAAATCTTTTCTTGCTCTTTTAATATAGATAATGCAAGCAATCATTTCAAATCAAATAAGATAACAAGAGATTTTATTTTTTATTAGCATGTCATGATTCTTTCACATTTTTAATATTGTTTTGCAAATCAATATCATGTCAATGATTTTCACATAATCTTCTTAACATAATCAGCAGGATATTGCTTCATCTAGGTCAATTTCGCAAGATCAAATCAAATAAAATCCTTTGATTTTGAATGATACCCACATATTTTCTCTCCATAATCATACACATGATCCAGTAGTAAGCAAGGGCTACTTCTTTCATGTTTATTTCAAATTTGCCAACCACTCATCTTCATAGCCTAATCCTTAGTTAATTTTGTGTTTCATCAAAAGTAAACCGTTTAGCCACTAAGGAAGTCAACAGTTGTAGACTTCTGCGCTAACTGTCTTGATAATGATTAGTCGTATCTTTCCTTGACACTCTTTGATTTGCATAGTATAGGGCTTGAAGATGCGTAAACTTGGAGAATAATGATAAAGGATTAAAGAGAGAAATTAAAATCACAAAGAATAATACTCCGTCGTCCCAAAATTTAGCAGAACACACTGCATCAAAATAGTATTTCCTCAAAATAAAATTTTCATGGCCTAGGCAGGACATTTGTTTTGAGACAGAGGGAGTAATTAAGGTGTATACTACATGTATAGTTGAACAATTTACAATAACCGATGAGCGTGGATGCTCTCATCATTTTAATTGTTTGTCTTTAACTATATGTACTCCTACTTGTAATAACATCGAGCAATGTTATGAAACACAATAATGTGTTGTTACTGTGTTGTAATTTAAGTGATCGAATTCGATAATAAAAGGAGTTTGAAACTCACATAAGTTTTTGTAATTAGGAGGATTATCGATAGAGGAAAAAGTGCACACAAGCTAACGTTGAACGTGTCCTGATTAGTAATGTTGCTCCGCAGGATAAAGTACATGGGTATTTTGCGCTGATCCTTCAGATTTCATACATTAACTAATATTTTTAGGGTCTTACTGCTTTTGAAGTCTCAATATTGTATTACTTAAACATTACTCGGGTAAATATATGAACAATGGGAACCAAATGATGGGTTTACTCTTCCTATAATGTTGTTGGCATCCTCATCTCTTTTGATGAGTTGAGTATACATTCTTTCCCATCGTCACTCTTGCTTGGACTCCTAACTTTATTTACCTCTCTGTATTGCTCACGGCCATATAGTAGCCCCTCAAAAGAAAGAATTTGTACCCTGAAAGCCTTAAAAAAAGAGGCAAATTGGTGAATCACCTCATACTATTCACATATTCGTCGGACTAATATTTTAATAATATATCACTAAAATTTTAAGGGTGATAAAATTAAACACTAGAAGATCGATGTCATATTAAACTCTAAAACCTTAAGGAGAGGTGGGGCAAAATAGCCCAAAATATATAGTCATGGAGCAGGTGAAATACGACAGCATACATAGCTCAATTACCATCACAATACAGACATAACCTTAGGGTTGCTTTTGTAAGATTTATTAATTGTTTAGGTCTTAAGTCATGATCTTTTAAGTTATTTTTAAACGTT
The DNA here is from genome assembly GCA_002740545.1 of Lophocereus schottii. NCBI lineage: Eukaryota > Viridiplantae > Streptophyta > Magnoliopsida > Caryophyllales > Cactaceae > Lophocereus > Lophocereus schottii. The sequence goes on from NCQV01121627.1 coordinate 10,724, forward strand.
TAAGTGAGATTAAATCTAAGCTGACGAGTGATCATGATTACTCATCTTGGCTGTTTGAAGAGTAAACATATAAACATGACGAATAAGATGGGTTTGATCAATGCTTTTGCAGGAGCATTAGAAGACGATGGAATCTCGAGGTTCAATGTTGATCAGTAGTATGTATGTCTTTTTAACCAATAATGATTAATCAGTCACTTACCATTGATTGGCTGTAATTATACCGACTAAACAACCAATATGAATAGTATTTTATAAGAAATGGTGAAAGTAACTTAATGTTATAATTATCCTATTTCATGTATAATATCTATGGTCAATCCAATATACTTTAAATATTGAAATATATGTTTTGG
>NCQV01121644.1:0-18293 GCA_002740545.1 Lophocereus schottii
TTGGGAGCGCATACTCTTAGGAGCCACATTACCAAATATATATTAAAAAATTAGTATATGACAAATACACTTATTAAAAATATATACACAGGACAATGAGAGCATGTACTCCTGGGAGCACATAAGAAATTGCCAGTATAATGAAAGGTATAAGAACAAAGCCAATGATGAGCCAATTTTTTGGGTCATTAGTGAGGGCCTACCATTGCCACATCAACCATCCTCTAACTTTTTACCTCACAATTCTCACTCTCTCCAATGGAAGGCTCACCACTTTGTCTCTCCAAATAAAATAATACCTACGGACACGACACTTAATCATATTTAATTGTTTTTTTTCGTTTGGTTGGTTATTTGGTTTAATTATTTTGGGGGAAAGTAATTTGGACATAATAATTTGGTGACGCAACTAATTGGAGGGTTGTATTTTTTTTTAAAAGAATCGTACAAGAGTTTTAATTAAAAAATTAACACATTCCTAAATATTGAAAGTACAAAAATTCGATACAAAAATAAAAAAAGATACATTGGTTGACATTAAACGAAATAAAAATTACAATACTTGAACAATTTAAAAGAAATTACAATATAACGATCAATGAAGACAACTAATAATTCCATTGCTTTCATTTTTTTCTTTTGAGTTCGTTATTTGGGTTAAATTTTCTTTGAAAAAAATAATGTGCACATAATAATTATCATACACAACTCATTAGAAGGTCATAATTGTTGTTAAAAGAAATACAAGAGTTTGAATTCAAAAAAAATCACACATGCTTGAAATTAGAAATTACAAGAGTCCAATAGCAATAAAAAATAAGCTACATTAGTTAACATGGGACGGGAAAAAAAAAATTATAATAGTTGAACAATTTAAAAAAAAATTACAATATGAAGATCAATCAACTATCATCTCTACCACCGACCCGAATTTCGCTTCCATATTTCCTCAATCAACTCCATTTGGAGAGTTGCATGCGTTTTGGAGTTACGAAATTGACATGATCGTTGAAAGTACATCTCATAGCATGGATGGTGGTCGTGGTTCATAATCAACTCCGGGACAGTTCCTTCGACAACATCGTAGTCCAATGCAAAGTCGTAGTTGTCCCTCTCGTCCTTGACAATCATGTTATGGAGTATCACACATGCTCTCATAATGACACCAATTTCTCTTTGATCCATCAGACGAGCGGAGCCACGTACGAGCTTGTAACACACCGAAAGTTCGCTCAACGTCCTTCCTTACTGATTCTTAACGTTCTTCGAAGAGTTTGTGCTTGGACCCTTGGGGAAGTGGGATAGTTTTAACAAATGTCGCCCATTGTGGATAAATCCCATCCGAAAGATAGTATCCTGTGTTGTACTGATGCTCATTGACGACATACTCACATTTAGGTTCCCAGTTCTTACACAGCTCTTGGAAAACCGATGAGCAATCAACGACGTTGATGTCATTGAGACTTCTAGGCAAGCTGAAGAACGCATATCATATCCAAAGATCGTATGATGCAACAGCTTCAAGGATGATTGTTGGCACCTCGTAAACTTGCTTTGAAAATGATGCCTTCCAAGCTGTTGGACAATTCTTCGACTCCCAGTGCATGCAGTCTTTGCTTCCCAACATACCAGGAAAGTCATGGGCTTCAGCAACTTGCCGTAAGTGATCAACATTGGCTTGATTTGGTTTTCTTAAATACTGCTCCTCGAGCACCTCAACGACGCATGAGGTGAACTTTTTCAGGCATTCCATTGCGGTGCTCACATTAATCTCCAGGTACTCATCAACGCAATTAACTGCTACACAATAGGCAAGCATTCACATGGTCGTAGTACATTTGGTTAATGGCGACAACCCACGCTTTTTCGGCCACTTCGTACCTCACCTGAAAGTGCTCTGAATGACTGTTGAGTGCTTCGACAATGCAGAGAAATAAGTGCCTACACATTCTGAACCTATGTCCAAAATGATGTTCGTTGTGTGTTAAATCTTCGACGAAGTAGTCCTTGTATAAGTGGTTGTGGGGAGCTTTTCTATCTCTCTTAATACATCTCTTTTTCCTTCGAGGCGTAGATGCTGATGGCATCATCTCTGTTGCTGCTTGCGTAAGTTGTACAAGGAACATCATTTTTTGTTGCACCGTTGATATTGGAGGTATGCTCCCATAACGGGGATCATGGCATCATCATCTGATGAAGATGAGGACGATGATGGGGAGGATGATGATTCCTCCTCAATCGGCAATGTGTCCACATTAAAAGTATCCATTATAAATGGCCTGTGTAACATGATAATGATTATACGTTAATGTCTAGAAGAGTAATCATTTTATTAAACAATAATAGGCATACCCATTTTGCATAAGCTCATATCATAACATGATTATAGCAAACTCATGTCTAATACAACACATGGAAAACAAAATCCATATGGTAAGCTATTACAACATGTAATGAGATACATAGTTCTCGTAATCTATATAATTAGGGAGGAGGGGAGACATATTACTGGGTTGAGGATGAGTGCCCTAATCTCCTTTACATAACTTCTGCTTTCCTTTGTTCATAATCAGCTACTTGTTCAAGAGTTATTGTTAAAGTGTCGATCATAATTATTCTTTCCTCCTCTCTCCTCAGCTTTAGTTCCCTCATCATCATCTTTTGAGCTTTTTCTTGTTTTGCTGTGATGATGAAATCTTTGAATAGTTCATTCATATCAGTGTTGGCACTCTTTATCTCCTTTAGCTTAGTTGTTACTAGATTAACGACGGTGTTGTTCGCCTTTTCTTTTAGCCTTCTTTTCATGGCTTTCCAGCCTTCAAATCTTTCACTCCCACCGACACCTTCATCTCCTGCCTCTTTGATATCGGGGTTGGACCTTTTCGACGATCCTGATCCTAACCCTGACTTAGGTGGGTCACATATTATCCTCAATTTTGGCTGGTCCTTGAGTATTTCATACTAATGCTCTGGCTCAAACTTCTTCTCTGTACGCTCAGTGTGCAATCTGTGGGCCTCTTGCGGAATCTTAGTATCATTCCACCCATTGTGATTACTACGTCCCACGTTAAACATAATACCTATCCATTTATTGACTATTGGGGCACACCGAAGCCATTTGCTGTTACATGTCTTTGAAGTACGTGCTGATACCCCTTGTGGATGGTACTCATTAATAGTCGAAGCCACCCTATTCCAGAAGCTAGACTTCTTTTGCTTGGCCCCGACAATAGGATTTGTGCCTATATTTACCCACACCTATATAAGCCGTTGATCTTCGTCAGTTGTCCACTTTTTCGCACCACCAATAGTACCTCACATTACTTCCTCCGCGTCTTCCTAATTAGTACTTGCCTCAATGTTTGTCTTAGACTACCCTAACCTGACTAGTGACCCCATTGGTGTGGCTGAGGGGGTAGAGTTGCTTCCCACAGAAAGGTAATTTGGATGAGGAGGTGGCAAGGCGTAGTAAGGAGGGTAGTACGGGTATTCACTCCTGTAACGGCCCCCAAATGCTAATGACATGATTTACTGAAAACTGCAGCGGAAGACTCAATGATAGAGGGCACTACCGCCATCCTGATAAGGACAAGGCTCACTGAAATCATTCAATTTTGCAACTTATGTTCATAATCACAATCACTATATCTATTTAACTGAAACACTCAAAGTCCAAAGTCCATAATAGTTCAACTTCAATATAATTAACTTAATCGTACCATGTGCTAATTAGCACTCCACACTATACAAGTATATTGAATATAGACCGAACTTGACCTTGAGGTCGATCCCAACATTCATGCTATGTTGAATCTACTGTGAGCATCTGATGACTTCCAAAAGGGCTTACTAAATGGAGAAACATGTTATACTTCATCACCCAAAATGAAAAATGAAAACAATTTGAAAATGTGAGCTAAAACTTAATACATGCATTTTATATTGTAAAATGAGCGTAAAAACACTGTTGATGGGTACCTACCTTTGTAATTCATTTAGTTCGCAATAACAATGAAAATGAAAGTAATATAAAACTGAATTACTCATTGTTATCTGGATGTAAACCCATTGCAACAATGTGATCTATACATAGGTGTACACCTGCCAATCCGATCAAGACTTGACCTGAAGCTGCGAGGGTAAATGACGGGCTGACGCCCTATATATGATAACTAACAGGGCCACAAGTTAAATGGCAAATCGCTGTATAATTGATTCATTGATGAACTCATTAAGAGTTGTAATTTGATCAACATGTTGTACTTTCTAAGGATACAGGCAATGGACCTACCTTGAGTCTTTAAAAAAAAATATCATCTGACTTGATAAGTATGTTCTGACTTGATAATACTTATGCATAACGAGGAACGATAACTAGGCCTCAACTCTGTTTCATAAATGTCATTATAGATATGTGTAGTTAATAAATAATAGTCACATAACTTGTAACTTTGATAGAAATTCAGTAAGTAACTCACATAACTTGTGAGATAGGTTATGCTAAGATAATCCCAAAACTGGATAATTGAAATAATTAATCAAATATAAAGTTAAATGAAAGTAAAATAAACTAAAATAAGATAGATGAGACTAAAAAGGAAAAGGCCTTGATGGTGATAAATGGAAGAGCAGTTTTGGCCTTTTCTGAGATAGGTTGCTGATATGAGTTTAAGGTTCACTGAGGTATCACTTGGTCCAAGATAATAGCGAGTACACTAGACTAGCTTGATAAATACATTTGATACATTCTGAATTGAGAAATGAGTAAAGTAATTAAGGCTGAAGGCCAAGAGAGATATATCTTGATTCAAATAGCATAAGCTGCAATAACTTGGTCTGATAAATATGATTTCTGAGTCAAAAGTTCTCCTCACTTCCCATATTTCATTCACGAGTCCATTAAATACAGTTTTTCACCCCGAATAGATTATTGATCCCCGTGAAAGCTATTAAACTCCCCAAACTTGGTACTTTCTTTGTAATATCCATAAGTGATTCAAGACTCATAACTAAGCTCCCAAAATAATCTTTTCTCTCATAAATCGAGTTGAAAACCCCAATAAAATCTATGAATATTTATTTCATAGCTAATATTTTCGTAAAGAAAAAGTAGAAGCATAATAAGGGCTTATAAGAATGACTCGTAACTTAGTTTTTCGATCTCTGATTGAGACCCAAAAAATTTTTATTTAGAACACCAAGCATGATTCCCACCATAGGGTTTCCAAAATGGGGCTAGAATATAAGTATATCAGTTTTGGTCTAACCTGCACAGTTCTCGTAAAATGCCCATAGCTTTGTCGACAGAACTCGGATTAAGGCAATTCAAAAGACATTTCAAATTTAACACACTAACTTATCTACCACCAAAAATCATAATTTTTCATTGTTTTGAGCATTGCCAGTTTAATCTCAAAGTCACCCCTATTTTCTACCATTTTCAGCCCTCACTGTTTTTGCTTTCTCATCTTTTTTTCACATAAATCCTCACTTGAAATCATTCCAAATCACTAAAAACATTATCATAATTATCAATAAGACTAAACATTACAAAATCATACACGAAACAATACAAATCCATCACTTGACATAAGCTAACTTGGTCATGACAGACCCTAATCCTAACATGCTTCAAGCTTAATTCGATCATGATCAACATCCCCAGAGTCAATAGAATTTGCATGATAACATGTATTTGGATCTCGAGAGCATGAATCATAACTAAAATAATCATAAAACCAAAAATACATCAGTCACAACATTAAATTCATGTTTAGTATCAAAGATCACAACAAGCAAGTAAAACAAGCTCAAACTGATACTTGCTCAATTTCAAGTCTCTTGATCATGTTCTTGATCAAATACCCATAACTCCAAACATGTCTAAACTAAATAAAAATTGCATAATAACTATCAATTTGATCATATAAATAATAATCATAACTAAAACAATCCCAAAAATTTAAAATAGGACAAGTTATGGATTTGGATATACCTTACTTTAGGCTTGAATTAGAGGGAGAAGGAGGCTACTTTGAGTGATTTTGGTAGTTGGACATAATAGCTTGTAGTAAGGGGAAGTCGAGGCAGTCGGAACGTGTCCAGAAGAGTGGCCGAAAAATAAACCACCAAAAATGGCGACACAAGGGCAGCAGCTGCTGCCTCTATTTTCTACAGAGAGCGTGAGATAGAGAGAGAAAAGAGAGAAGAAGAATGTGTGTGAGTGTTTTATTTGGTTAAGAATGAAAGGAAAATTACTTAGCTAATTTTGAAGCCTCCAATAATGTCCTTTTGCTAATTAAAATTAGGCACAAATGATAGCATTTAACTAAATTTAATTGCACCAAAATTTTCGAGCCAAAATTTGAGCCCAATGGAATTGGGTCATAATTTGGGCCCAATGAATTGGGCCAAAATAAATGAAAGCCCATCTTTTTGCGTAGCTAAAACTTAAAATTTTGTGACGTTATGAAAAATAATTAACGCTCAATCATAATTATGGAGGCCTACTATTGATTCATCTGAAATTTAATTAATCAACAAAACGTGAATTTTCCGTCAATGAAACTTGAATTGCAAAGGGGGACCCAAATAAAATATCCTCCAAACGGGGTACTTAAATATGATAAATGAAAGCAGAAAATTTAAAATGACGTAAGGTAATTTGGTAAATATATAAATTGAGGGTAATTGAATTAATAATCTTGATTTTGTTAAATCAATAACCATGAGTGATTAAATCAATAAACATGATTAATAAAATGAATAAATATAATTAATTAAATAAATAAATATAATTTAAATAAATAAATATGGGTTAGGGTCGAATTATTACAGCCCTCCCCCTTAAACTCATATTTTTGATCATATATGCTATGCCACCTCAAATACGGATAGTTGGTTTTCACTGCTTCCCTCCAAAAGGTTTAATTAGCCTAAAGTGCATAGCTGCTTAATCCTGCTATTAAGCATCTAGATCCTCAGTGACTTCACTAACTCGATTACTTTGGTTCAAAATTGATATTCTCTTCAAAAGAAAAACTTGTTACGACAAAGGAGGTACTCTACTCTACTGATTTTCTATCTTGACCACTAATAAGCATGGAAATCATTGCATTTCCTAAGAAATACTTTGATACTGACTCATAAAGCCCAATGTGACGAGGACTTAATTATCTCTGGTATCCAGTCTCTTGACACCTTGATATCCAGTCTCCTTCTTTGGTCAATATGACCATATGACTCTTGTGTAGTCCTTGTGTTACCTTAGCATATACTTGAACTGTCTCATTATTCTCGATACTTCTTCTAGCTTAATACTGCTGGCCATTGATTGAGTTTATGCCCTTATTAAAATGTCCTCGTCTGATGTTCTTAATGCATCACATGATCTTACCACATCAGACTAGTCTAAGATCTACTCTAAGTCCGAATTAGATGCTAGAATAAACATGGTCAGGGATGAGAATGATGGACTTGGTAGTCAAGTGAGTCATTAGGAACAAAGAAATAAACAATGCAACTAGAAAAGATTTATAAACGAGGGATTAAGATAGGGTGATTAGAATAAAGATAACTATAATGGATTAACATGGGGTGGTTAGAATAAAGATAACCATAAGTGTATCATCAATTCTGAAATATAATGCCATAAGAATTATGGTTTATAAATATGGATTATAAAGGGTCCAATAAATAATAAGCCAAGGAGAAAAAGGGCCCTATTATACTTGGGTTTAAGTGATGAATTGAAACAAAATGACAAGCAACGAAGCTTCAACTAGGCGACTTTATAGCCATAAGCAACAAGATAAGTGAAATAGATAGATAGGACTAGTAATATGCAATAAATAGATACATAGATTGGATAAGCAAAGTGCAATAGATAGATAAATTGATTGGACAAGTAAAATGTAATGGATAGATAAATGGATTGGACAACCAAAGTGCCAATGGATACATAAATAGATTGAGCAAGCTACAATAGGAGCATACCTTTGCTCATATGAAGTCAATTCGAGTACAATAATAAGATTAAATATAGAATGCAGAAGTTTATTTATTAGAATGTAAGATATATATGTGGGAGTTGAAGTTCAAAATAAAGAGAGTCAGGGGATTATGATAGTCACAATCACCCACACCAATGAGAGTTGAATTACATTATGAATTCAGAACAAGTTATACGAGCTTACCATTACAAATAAATGAGATGTAAGGTACATGTGTGAATCGACTCTCAATGGAATGAACTACAACTCATGATCATGAAATAAAGATGGTGAAGGTCGAGAGAACTAGAATGTTAACAACCATATAAGGTCGAACAAAAATGTGTTACACATTTAACAATGGGTTTGCAAAGATGTGGAAGATCACACTAATAGGAAATATCGGGTTGAAATGCAAAGGAGATTAAACAATATTGGGTAATATCAAGTTTTGAAGATGAGACAAGCAAATGATTTCAAGAATTACAATACACGGGCATTCTTGCAAAAGATAAACTGTGGTTGCATGGTTTAGGTGTGATATTTGGACCTCAAATTATTTCTGGAAAAGATTTTTGTTCTTGGCAGTTAATTCCATAAATCATCTATTCAAGGTATAGGGCACTTGTTTTTAATAGTGATCTTGCTCAATTCTCTGTACGCAGTACACAACCCATAAGGTTATGCCTTTCTTCTTCACACATACAAAACTAGGTTTCCCACAGTGATACACTTGGTCAAATAACTCCCTTCTATAGCAACTCATCTTACTAAATCTTTAGTTCTTTGAACTCTACTAAGGCTCATATGATAGGGGCTCTGAAAATAGATTGAGCACCTAGAATTAGGTTTATCTGAAAATCAATGTTTCTTGGGGAAAATAATCTTGAAAGTCCTCGATTGCAACATCGCTAGATTCACAAACTGTAATTATGGATGTGTATATACCTAGTGTGGTGGGCATATCACTAATATTCAATGCATTACTGACATGATAACTCACTTGCTTGCACAGTGCAATTAGGGTAGAAATAGGGTTTTTCTTCCCTCAGTCCATGGAAATACACGTATAGTCTTTCTTCATTTCTTAAACTAACCTTAAGATCTTTACAAGTCATATTCTGTAAGTGCATAATTAGTTCATCCCCATAATGATAACAAGATCTGCCAATCAAACTGGATTGAATACCCAATGAATATAGTTCTAGCAACATCAATAGAGGCATATTTATAAAAGATAACATATTCAACTGCCTACTAGTGTCAGTAAATTTAAAAATAGGGGCATAATCTAATGTATAAAAAGATGTAACCACACCATGAAATCTTGCAAGGACATCTCGGTATTGGTTATAAAGGACCAGTATATAAGCCGAATGAATGAAAGGACGAAGATTCGTAATGAAAGAGGTAAAGCATATAAATGACATGCATGTATAAGACATGCAGTTTATTCATGATGATCATGATGGTAAAGTAAATGAACTGTGTTATGAAGTTGAGAGGGAGTATCAAGTATTGGCGGTGAAGAAATATAACAAACTGCTAAAGAGGCATTTCAAAAGTCATATGGTACCCATATGCAAGTAAAATGATGAAGATGAGGGTCAACACCACCAGAAGGGAAATTTTATTCATCTGGTATTTGAAAGGTCGATACGTCAAGATGAAGGAGTCAGTCTTATGACTAAACATGATGGCGTTCATCAATAACACATTCTGCAATAAATAGAAGTCTTGGGTAGGCATATAAACTCCAAAACTGCTTGCAGATGGAAATAGCACAAATTATTGTTTATCATTAATAAGATACGCTATACTAGTAAAGAAAGGATTGCCAAAATAACTTAAGTAACGACATACAATCACGGCTATAGAGTAGTATGCCAGCATAACGTTATGATGCTATAGAAACATGAACAATATGGATACATTTCATTACTAAAAAGGCGCTCAATGACTAGGTCTGAAACAACCAAAGGCTGTGTAAGCAATAAATGAATAGTGCCCAAATAGAAGCAAGGAGTTAAAGTAGGTGATAGTAAAAATATGAACATAATGGTGACTGAACTGTAAGTAGACTGGATCAAATATGCTTAGGAAGAACTGTAAATCACACAGTAACGTACACTGGGGTTCATCATAGGCTCCAGTATGGAAACAGAGAATTAAACAATTATGATTGTCAGGGTTTGAATCGCCTATGAAAAGGTTGCTCAGATGTGTTTAAAGAACTCCCCACAGACCACACATGAGATTTTCTATAAACACTCCATTATAAATTAAGAGAATGTTAGTGGTAGAGAAATGATGGCTCTAAATAATTCAAGGTAACTAGGGTAGAAACAAGTTAATGATATGAAGTAATCGGGGCATTGATGACGTAAGGTCCTAATGTGAAGAATGACAGCTTAATCTTACTCGTACCACTCATATAATGCCAAGTAGCATACCTTAAGCGACTGTCTGTTATCATCAGACACAAGCACTCATCGTAACGTTCATCTCATACTGGTTCATCTCAAAGATGTTGCCCTATAAAGCATTTCCTCATCTAGAGGTTTACATCTAACTTGACACTGTATTAATCCCTTAAGAAGTTGCAAATGACATCCTTACATCGGGTTTCAACCATCACTGTATCAAAGATCATGTATTTTAACACACGTCAATAAAACTCTTAAATCCTAGGGCAAAATGGACAAAGTTTCGCCTAAAAACTAACTAAAACTCAGCTTAAAGCCTTACAATAGATACCTGAAATGAAGAGAAATATTTCAATAGCTCAACAGCCATACGCCGGAGTTCATAGCTTAATGGATCACACACCCGGAGTGCACGATTGCAAAAATTCAAACAAATGAGAGCAATGAAACATATAACACGACTCCTAGATAAATGAGAGCATGCCTCAGTAATAGTCACCCAAATGGTTTCACACTCTGCTTTAGTAATGCTTGAATCTCAGGATATTACTAAATAATTGAGTCACCCAAATGAAAATTTTTCCTCCATATATGCCCATATGTATGAACTTATAGCCAATAGCTCATTTAACTGGTCCAACATGACTCGCTGATGCGGGTGGTTTCGACTTTTTTGAGATAGGTTGCTGATACGGGTTTCAGGTTCACTGAGATATCGCTTGGTTTAAGATAACAGCGAGTGCACTAGATTGGCTTGATAAATATATTTGATACATTTTGTATTGATAATTGAGTAAGTAATAAAGGTTTACGGCCAAGAGAGATACATCTTCATTCAAATAGCATAAACAGCAATAATTTGGTCTGATAAATATGGTTTCTGAGTCAAAAATTCTTCCAACTTTCCATATTTTATTCACGAGTCCATTAAATACAGTTTTTCACCTCAAATAAATTATTGATCCTAACAAAAGCTGTTAAAGTCCCCAAACTTGGTACTTTCTTTGTAGTATCCATAAGTGATTTAAAACTTATAATTAAGCTATCAAAATGCGTGTTTCTCTTCTTTTCTCTCACGAGTCAAGCTAAAAACCCCAATAAAATCCATGAATATTTATTTCATAGCTAATATTTTAGTAAAGGAAAAGTAAAAGCATAATAGGGGCTTAGGAAGAATGACTCGTGACTTAGTCTTCCGATCTCCGATTGAGACCCAATACCCCAATATCGAAAGTTTAAGAAGTTTCGAAAAACTTTTATTTAGAACACCAAGCATGATTCCCACCATAGGGTTCCTAAAATGGGGTTAGAACATATGCCACTTTTGGCCTAACCTGCCAGTTCTCGTAAAACAACCATAACTTTGTCCACAGAACTCGGATTAAGGCAATTCAAAAGACATTTGAAAGTTAGCACACTAGCCTATCTACCCAACAAAAATTATAATTTTTTAGTCTGCTGATCATTAGCAGTTTAATCTCAAAGTTATCCCTGTTTTCTGCCATTTTCAGCACTCACTGTTTTTGCTTTCTCCTACTTTTTTACATAAATCCTCACTTGAAATCATTCCAAATCACCAAAAATATTATCATAATCATCAATAATACTAAACATTACAAAATCATATACAAAAAATATAAATCCATCACTTGACTTAAGCTATGTTGATCATAACAAACCCTAACCCTAACATGCTTCAAGCTCAATTCTACCATAATCGACATCCCCAAAGTCAATAAAATTTGCATGATGACATCTACTTTGATCTCAATAGCATTAATCATAACTAAAACAATCATAAAACCAAAAATATAACATTCACAATATTAAATCCACTTTTTGCATCAAAGATCACAAAAAGCAAGTAAAACAAGCTCAAACTCATACTTGCTTAATTTCAAGTCACTTGATCATATTCTTGATCTAATATCCATAACTCCAAACATCTCTAAACTCAATAAAAATTGCATAATAACTATCAATTTGATAATGCAAACTATAATCGTAGCTAAAACAACCCCAAAAACTCAAAATAGAACAAGTTGGGGTTTTGGGTATACCTTACTTTAGGCTTGAATTAGAGGGAGGAGGGGGTTGTTTGGAGTGATTTTGGTGGTTGGACATGATAGCTAGCAGCAAGGGGAAGTCGGGGCAGTCAAAAGGTGTCCGGAAGAGTGGCCGGAAACCGCCAAAATGGCGGCAGCCCCTGTTTTCTGCAGAGAGCATGAGGTAGAGAGAGAAAAGAGAGAAGAAGAATGTGCGTGTGAGTGTTTTACTTGGTTAAGAATGAATGAAAAATTGCTTGGCTGGTTTTTAAGCCCCCAACAATATCCTTTTGCTAATTAAAATTAGGCATAAATGATAGCATTTACCTTAATTTAATTGCCCCAAAATTTCAAGGCCAAAATTTAAGCCCATTGGAATTGGGCCATAATTTGGGCCTAATGAATTGGGTCAAAATAAATGAATTCAGGCGTAGGTTTTTGCGTAGATAAAACTTAAAATTTTGTGATGTTGAGGAAAATAATTTAACGCTCATTCTAGGCATAAATGATAGGATTTAACTTAATTTAATTGCACGAAAATTTTCGGACCAAAATTTGAGCCAATGGAATTAGGCCATAATTTGGGCCCAATGAACTGGGCCAAATAAATTCAGACCCAAGTTTTTGGGTAGTTAAAGCTTATAATTTTGTGACGTTATGAAAATAATTTAACGCTCAATCATAATTATCGAGGCCTACTATCGATTCACCTGAAATTTAATCAATCAACGAAACTTGAATTTCCAATCAATGAAACTTGAATTGCAAAGTGGGACCCAAATGAAATATTCTCCAACTGGGACGCTTAAACACGATAAATAAAAGCAGAAAATTTAGATGACATAAGATAATTCAGTAAATATATAAATTGAGTGTCATTAAATTAATAAACATGATTTAGTTAACCCAATAACCATGAGTGATTAAATCAATAAACATAATTAATTAAATAAATAAACATGATTAATTAAATAAATAAATATGATTTAATTAAATAAATATGGGTTAGGGTCGGATTATTACAACTCCCGTGCGCATTGAAAGGTTCTTTGTGTGTCGATGTGTAATATGGTGGATGGCATGGTCGAAGATTCTGACTTGAACCTCTCGGAGTCCTCGAGCTAAGGTGGGATGGGTAATATGAATGATGCGGATGATGGTGGTACTTTTGTGGTACATATGGGGGATAAAAGATATGAGGATTGTGTGCGGGGATCACTATTACCCCCCACTTGAGTGAATCATCACCTTCAAGTAAGCTCATAAAGGACGGGGGAGTGTTAGGGTCCATATTTCAGATGAAATTACCATCTACAAATTTATAATTAATCATATTAATAATTGCCCCACTCTTTATGAATTGAAGGTAATAACATTGCCAAATACATAAATCATATTAATATAGTCACATATAACCGAGTTAACGTAACCACATATAATCATATTAGCATAGTGATATATAATCGAATTCAAATTAACTTCACGAACCAAATAGTGTTCACTTTCGTTACGAACATCATTTTCCATTTAACCAGTCATCACGTTTATGATAACATTTTAATAAGCAACATTTCCATCATCATATGCATTTTTGTTAGAAATACTAAAAAAAGAAATTTCTCATTTTATGAATTAACATATTCATTTTAATTATCATAGTCATTAACATATTCATTAACATATTCATGTTAATAACTTGTACCAAAAAAAAAGTTGAAACCATTCATTTTATCAAGTAACATGTTCATTTTAATTGTCATATACATTAACATGTTCATTTTAAAATTTTAATAACACATATTAAAAAAAGGAAACCATTCACTTTATTAAGTAACATGTTCATTTTAATTATCATATACATTAACATGTTCATTTTACTAACATATATGAAAAAAAAAGGAAACCATTCACTTTATCAAGTAACATGTTCATTTTAATTATTGAATACATTAACATGTTCATTTTAATAGCATGTACTAAAGAAAAGGGAACCATTCACTTTATCAAGTGACATGTCCATTTTAATTATCATATATATTAACATGTTCGCTTTAATTGCATATACTAAAAAATATTCATTTTCACATTCATTAACATACTCATATTTGCAAACATATTCTCACCATTTTCCGAAACACATATTCTTTTTCTATAATTTCATCCCATATTCTAACGAATACATCTATTTTAACAACTACTCCACCAACTATATTGACAAACATATTCTCCTAATTGTTTCACACATATTCCACAAATATATTCATTGAAACAACCACCAACTTACTAACCATAACTTCACTAACATGCTTAAAAATATTTAAGTAATGAACCTCATGGTCAAAATGTTTCCTAAAATATATAATCACATTGTTAAGTTAATAACTAATATGATCAACTTATAATCAAAATTTAATTATCTCACATTTGCAAGAACAACATTTAATCATTTTAAATCATTCTGTCTACTATATTTATCATCTTATAGCTATTATATTAGTAACATATTATCCTTTAACATTTACCATACAAACTACCAAATAAAATTAATTTTCAACAAATTAAAAATTAATTTTTCCCTCACAATTTAATACATATCTTAGAATATGCATAATTTCATGAACATGACTAAACATATTCTATCAACGCATTTGAAAAATTAAAATGTAGCTAGTATATTAAAAACATATAATCATTATAAAATTTAATATATCAAAAAACATATAACATTCTTTTCCAACAACTTAAAAAACAAATAGCTACTCACCATTGTCATCACTTCTTCCTTGACAAAATATAACACCAACAATTTTTCTACAAATACAACAATAACAACATTAGTCAAATAAAATATAAACTTCAATATACAACATTAAGCATTTAAGGAAGCTAAAAATACAAATTCTTATTGTTTCTTTCACTTCTTCCTTAATAAAATAACTAAACAAAGATGCAAGAAAAAATGATAGACAGGAAGAAAGATTGAGTGAATTTGTGTGAGAGAAATTCAAGCTAATTTCATCTAGTTATAGCACAAATAGATACACACTAAATTTTTAAAAAATTCAAATGGGCAGAGAGACATTGGGCTAACATCTCCCTGCCCAACGACCACAATTGTAGTCCGGGGCCCAGCTTTACTTTTGTCTTTCCTAGCAACATGCCTCGTAGAAAAAAAAAAGCTAGCCAACCCCCAAAAGGACGCCGTTTTTCGGGGGGAGGAAGAAGATAAAAAAATATCACGGGGTGCCTCGCACTCCGTAGTGGCTCGCCGAGCCGCACGAGCGAACCCATTACTGCCACGCCTCGAGCCACTCTCCTCTTGCGCCTTTATCTCTCTCCTTGGCGAGCCGGGAAGGCTATGGAATTTGGATGCATATCTAAGGGCCTGGTCTTTTAGTGGGTTAACAAGTATTTATTAGCCTTTTGCCACCTTTCTTAATTCTTTTCAATTTTTATCAAATTCTATTAGTCACCTTCAAAATTTCACAAATCTTTTCAATTTTTACTATTTTTTGTTCAATCTATAATAATCACCACCATTTTCTCCCTTTAGTTTTCATTCCTTAAAAGAAAATTCCAACTATTCCCTATTCATACTGATCTTTCCCAATTCTTAACCAATTCTTACAGTCTTCTAAAATGAAATCCTAATGCTTACCAATCATTTTCAATTCTTATCAATCTGCACCAATCCTTCCCTTTTTACAACTCATATTTAGTAATGAAAGAACATAACCTAAGAAAAGTTTTTTTGAATGAAGTTATTAGTAGGCAAAATGGCTAAAGATTTTGCAATAGATCTACAAGTAGGACATTTTGACATATTATAAAACAATCTACAAGTAGGACATTTTGACATATTATAAAACATAATAACAGCTAGATTTAGGCATATGCTCTCAGTACCGCATTTATGAAACTCTCTATGCATGAGATCAGAGATAATTTCCACCACCTATGAAACATCCAACCTAAGAATTGTTTGATGAGCATGATTCCATCAAGCCAAAGATCATGAATGATCAATCATAACACAGAATTAAGGATTTTCCTCCATGGATTCAATCTCATGAATGTAGGATTAGAGCCCAAGGATTGAGAACCCAAAAGATGACAAAACTTCCTACTCAATCTCTCCCCTAAAGCCGCCAAAGGGAAATTTTAAAAGAAAGACCCCATCACCATTCTAAGTGGAGATAGACAAAAATCAAGAGATTATAGAAAGAAAATGATCTTTTGCCTTTCAATTCATTTAATAGTAAAATTTGTGAACACATTAGGGAAATGTGTCTATAAATACATAAATGAGAGAAATGAGCTGATACATTAGTGACACAACTAGACCAATGAGAGTTCTACATATTATCTTAAGAAATCAATCAAAATTCTTAAGATAATGATAAAATTCACGAGCTGGAAATGATATTCACCAATATTCCAAGAAGTTTCTAAAGGATTGTACTCATCCAATGGGAGTGTTGCCACTTGGGGTTTCTTCATGATAAGTGTAGATTCATTCCATATGTAGAAATTCCAAGGTTTACAGCTATAAATTCTCTAATTTCAATCAAAATTAAGACCTCCAAAACTAAATTTATGCACATTCCACATAATCTTGACCATTTCTCTCTCAAATGGGATCCAATGTCAATGTTTAGTACATGGGCTACACTAAATATCTTAAGGAAGTAAATAAACTAGGACTTTAACCAATTAGGGTAGAAACATGCACTATAGTAGCTGGATTTTCAGCCTTTTAGTAAATGAAAATATAAACGACCACCAAAAATTATTCTAAATTCATAGAGTACATTCATCAAGCTTCGTAGTGAACCACGGATTGTGTAATGCCCCCAAATTAAACATGTTTCACTGCTTGTATTTTCCTTGATAAATCCCTTAATTATAATCTAGACAATCCAATGATAGGGGCATTACTACCATCCAAAAAGACAAGGCTTGAAACATGAGTGCTATAAATAACATAATTAAGCATAGCTTTAATTATACACATACACACCTGATCAATCCATATATAATCAACTGTTAACCAACATATGGTTTTTACACTATAGTAAAAACAATTCACCATGTAGTCTGCATCTGCATCCACTGAAGATTTCAATATACAGCTCTAACAATATGCATACACTGTATCAGTGTTGATCCATCTAGATTCTCATGCTCAACTTATTCTCTTCCATTGGTTTACTAGAATGAAGACGATTCTTTGAGTATTTTCCTAAAACAAAACATGAAAAAAATTTCGAACAGTGAGCCGAAGCTCAGCCTCTATTGTTAAATGATCATTGAAACACTAGTTGAGCCCGCTTTGCAATTCATTTTAGGTTAAAATAGTGAATGAGACAAATGTAAAACTGCATTGTTAGTTATTATTTGATAGTGAACCCCTTGATACTATTACGATCTATGAATAGGTGTACACCTGCCAAGCCGATTAGGGGACTTGGTCTGAAGCCACGCGGATAACTGAAGGGCAAATGCCCTATAGATGATAACTGGTTGGGTCACTAATTAAATAATAAATCACTGTGTAAACTAGTTCATTGATGTACTTACCGAAACATGATAACTTTGATAAATACACTCTGATTTCTAAAGACACAGGCAATGAACGTACCGGAAGTCTTTAAAATGATATTTCATTTGATAATACTTATGCACAATAGAAACAATAGACTAGACCCTGATTCTGCTAGAGAAATGTAATTATAGGTAAATGCAGTTAGTAAACAATATTTACTCCCGGAATTTAAAACTTTAATGGAAATTGATTAATTAAAGAGCTTCCACAATTCCAATAATTTAAT